>JAATLQ010022153.1:206387-226449 GCA_013421005.1 Heliconius erato x Heliconius himera
AGGAAATAAAATATTTATTTTAATTTATATTTCCATTCCTTATTTCTGGTGTCAAGGTAAAAGTGCGCCGCTGAGTTCCGCCACTCAAAACGCAATGCCTCTAAAATTCGGCGGAAAGTAGCAAACAGAGTGGGCACTCTGTTTGCTTAACACTAAAAGCAGAGGGAACAGCTTTGCCTACTTTGCGGGATACAGCGTGAAGCTGATTTTTAATTTACAAAATAGGAAATGAGTCCACTAATATCGTAACTACAGTCAATCACTCAACTTATATCACACACTATTTTTAGCGTCAATCTTCTGTTCTTATATAATAGAACAAGCAGAGAGAAAAGCTTGTGTTAAAACAGTGTCTGTTTTTCGCTTATCAATAGCATTTTTATAGCTTCACGATGTATCCTGCACAAAGTATAGCACGGCAGGCATGTGGAACTTAAGAGGGAACTTGGTGTTAAGTTACTCCGTCCTCCATTCCTCCGTCCTCTCACGTCCTCCATTCCTCCGTCCTCTCACGTCCTCCATTCCTCCGTCCTCTCACGTCCTTCGTCTTCCATTAATACATTTCCGTTCTCCACGCGAATTCTCCAGGCATTGCGTCTGGAGTGGCGGAACTCAGCGCGCTTTGCCTTGTTACCAGAGCAAAGAAATGAAAATATTAAATAATTTATTAATCCGAGTGGAAACAGAACATACAACCGTCGTTTACATCGTCGTCGATTGCGCCACGTCAGCCTCCAATAGCAATTATTAAGCTTAATATTTCATAGATTTTTTTTAAATTGGCAAGCAGAACCACGGTCAACAGCAAGTGCTATAAACGTGCCTTTGTCCGCGGTTACGTCCTACTAAAAGGAAAAAATAAACGCGCATATGATTATAGCGAGCTATATCCGAAAAGATTACGATCTTATCTTGCCATCGAGACATGGCCGTGTATGTGATGATTTATACTGTACGACTCTTTCAGGGGATACAATAATGTAATACAAAATAATATATAATAATATTTACAGTCTAATATAAATAAGACAAACCCCGGTGTTGAGGAGTTATGCCTTTCAACTTGCAATTTCACGAAAATTTTGCGGAATGTAAGGAACAAAGTCTAGTCTTCTTAGTTAGGTTTTTTTCGTTATCCTTTTAGGCGGGAAAAAGTGTAGATCAGATTTTTTTATACATTCTGTAAAAAAAAGGAAGCTACTTCGATCTAGTCAGACAGACTACTATAGTAGCCAATATATAAAAATGGCTGTTAATTCATTCGTCACTATATTTCCCCTGCCTTTGTCTAATGAAAAAATTGACAAAATAATCTTAATAAGTGACACTGAATTTCAAGTAATTCGTTAATATATTTTTTATTGAAAGAACTTGCTTTGAATATTGTCAATTTGTGTAAAACGTATACACGTAACGTAATTTTTTACATTTAATATATAAATCATGTTTTATAAAAGTAAAATAATTTGTTTCACGCTGTATCCCGTATACAGCAGGGTCGGCTAGTGCTAGTGCTTAAACACTCCGTTCGCCACTTTCCGCCTAATTCTGGAGGCATTGCGTTTTGAGTGTCGGAACTCAACGCAGCGCTTTGCCTCGACACCAGAGCGAAGAAACGGAAATATAAATTTAGATAATATTTCATTTCCTCGAGTGGAGATCGAACCCACAATCAATTGCTTTTACAGTCACACTTCGTGCCCCTGCGCTACGACTCGCTTCAATTGTTAATTTTAAAAATATACTCGAGAGCAATAAATATAAGAGTGATAAGCTAAAAATCAATTAACAATCATTACTGTGCAATTGACAAACATTTATTAGTATTAATTAATTAAAGCTCTCAATAAATACTCATAAAAGTATTATAAATGCTCAATTTGTGTAAGTGATTAAAGAAATATATATATATCAAGTTGCTGATAAGTTAAAAGAATATGTAAGTATTTACTGAATAATTATATTATCAAAATCCTTTATCTAAAACATACAAATGTAAGATTAAAACCCAATATTAAAACAGAGGTTGATAAAAATCTGGACTAAATGTAAGTATAATGTTTTTTTTTTTCAAAAATACATTTTAAATCATGATTATCATGCCGATAACATATGTTTACTTGAATCTTTTTTTTTTTTTATTCTACTCTATATCTTGTATATCGCAGTGTATGCAAACGGAACTACGTGTTAAGAAATTCTGTTCGGACGCTCCGCCCAATTATCCAGACATTGCGTGCTTAGTTTCGGAACTTAACACCGCGCTTTGTCTTGTTACCATAGTGCATAAATTAAAATAATTTATTATCCCGAGTGAGAATCGAACTCGTAACCATCGTAACCAGCGCCACGACGGGCATCACAACTTTTAAATTTAATTCTTAATTTAAATATTGTTAAAATTGTCTATACTATTTTTATATATTACGATGTGAAGTGGTATTATTTAAAAAACGCATAATAATTTATTTATTTAGTAAACATTAATTAAACAGTCACTTAAAAAACAATATTTACAATACTTAATACGGAATACTATATAAAACTGCTAGGAGTCTTTCCGATATCGTCACGATCCCGTTACCTGTAAATGACACCTTATTAATGCGCTTCTCTGTAATCTGTCTTAAGAAATCCCGCATTGTGTCCACTTCTTCCGAGCTTTGCAAGTACTGTTTAAAAAACGAAAAACATCCAAAAGTTCCGTTATTTTTACGATAATATATGAAATAATTTAAATATCTGTCATACAATAAATTAAGAACAAAAACATTGTCAATATTGTAACTAAGTATTTGATAATTTTTTTACAAAATGTGGATAATATTTTTATATTGACTTCAAAACGCGGAGATTATATAGTATTTTTTTTTATTTTTAGTATTATACTATATTAAGGAAAGATTTTTATATATATCTTTTTATAAATATTAGTCTTTGCAATGTCAGGTTTAACACTAAGAGATTATTCGTATATTATGAAATATCATAGAAAAGTCATAATTTGAACAACCAAACCAAAATAGTCCAAACTAGTCTTCACCGGTTAATAATTCCAATTGTACCACACGAAGCCGTGCAAGAGCGCTAGTGTCTATACTCTAAGTAACAACGCTTTAACGATATTGTCCCCTCAATTAAAGAGAAACGAAGCTAAAGTTATTTTCTTTAGGAATTTCGCGCTGGCTTTTGGTCTTGTCAATAAAATCCATATAAATTGCCTCCACCGAGCCGAATTTGAATATAATAGCCGTTTCCTATGGCTCGCTTTTTGCCCCTTAGCTCAGGCCGGCAATCCCTGTCCGATTATATTGTAAGCAAATTATCTGCTCGGATCTGGCGGTTTGAGCTACCTTTCTTACTTTTTTATCAGTATGTATGTATGAATTAATATGGGTTATTGATTTATTAAGGAAAATTGTATTGTATTTGTATTGATATGCCCGTTTGCTAATGTTGACAATGTTGCTGTAAGATGTAAGATTTTTATCTGTTTCGTATCTTGAGTTTTAGTCGGTGCGAGT
The DNA here is from genome assembly GCA_013421005.1 of Heliconius erato x Heliconius himera. Lineage (NCBI taxonomy): Eukaryota > Metazoa > Arthropoda > Insecta > Lepidoptera > Nymphalidae > Heliconius > Heliconius erato x Heliconius himera. The sequence continues at coordinate 209,912 of JAATLQ010022153.1, forward strand.
TTAGTATAAAATAAACTATATTAATAGAGAAGAAATAACAAAAAATCATGTAATCATAATTTCCTTCATCAAAAATCAAGTTCAAAGTCATTAATTCTGCATAATCACCTCTTTTGGCGTAGTCGGGTAAAAGTTTTGCCGCAAATGATATATGAAGATATATTATTATTTTCACACACGATGACTCTCGGTAATAATCGATTAAAGTGCCAAAATTTCCAGTGCGGGCATTTCGCGATGCATCTCCTGATAGGTAGGTATATAGTGAGACTATTGGAAATTGGAATGTTAAAAATTAAATATACCAATTTAGTTTAATTGTTTTATTTTAAATATTTATGTGTGTAAACATTGTTAGTTAACTATTTTTGGTTTACTACATAAAAAAATAATTAAATCGATTTCACAAATCTTTTTATTATTTTTAGCTTGAGAAATTATATAGATTTTAATTATTCTAAACTAGTCCTAATATTGAACAGATCTGTTATTGTAGAGTTTTTTTTTTATTTTCAGGGCTAATTAATAGTAGAGCTGTAGCAAACCGTACGTATTCGTTACTAAGTAACGGGTGCGCCACTTAGTACCGAGTAACGAAACGTTACTCACGAATACATTTCGTTACTCGCATTTTTCGTATCTTTTGTACCTACACTGTTTCGGTTCACGGAAGTACCAAATATGTATGTGTGTGTGTACGTTAACGTACGTTAACTATTAAATAAAACTAAATTTAGAATAGTTAACTAAATTTAGAGTAGTAGAAACTTAAAGTCAAGTATACTTCAAGACTTGAGGTCTTTTTAACACGCGACAGAAAATGAAAAAACCAAACTGTTTTAATGGTAACGAAATGTCTTAACACTAGTTCCCCTCTGCCTATTCTGCGATGTGCGGAACACTTTGCGAAGCATATAAAAAGATTGCATCAAAATACAGAAAAATAAAAAATTGCACCTATCTCAGCTTGGTATGTACAAATGAGTTTTATTCAAATTCAAAATGTTACGACACCGCGACATACTGCATGCGCGCGTACGCAATACGACTCGATTCATTGCTCCAACCGAACATAGCCAGTTATACAGTATCAGGAGTAACGAGTAACGTAACGATATGAAAGTAACGAGTACTGTTTGTTATAGTACCGAATACATACGGGTACACTCGATTTCGTTACTTTTACACCTCTAATTAATAGTTAGTAAAATTCATTCGGTGGGCACAAGACTATTCTGGGGTAGGCAACGACCACCAGGAGGGACCCCCCTATTACATGTCCATGCTTACACTCCTTACCTACACGCTAAATTTCAACTTCTTAATTTAGTTTGTATGTTGAATATCAGTCACTGAGTAACAAAAGAGTGTTATTACTATAAAATATTCAATTGAAAATCATTATATTTAAAATTTTCATCATATTATAAAATTAAAATTTCAACATGGTTGAAGAACTTTAATATATTTAATTAATATTTTAGTTGACAATATTGCTTTCACGTATTATATTTTAAATGACCTGTCGAAAGTGGCAACAGTAGTCGTCCCCGCCACGCGCCGCCATTTTGAAATGCAATGAAATCGCTGTACTCCATTAAGAGGTAACTAATTAAAATTGACACTCACATTTTGTCTACAAACATTTTTCTTGGCTGCATTAACTTTTTACAGTTGTTGCTATAAATTTCAGTATATAAAATACTGCATTTCTATTTTTTTATGTTTCACGCTATATAGTAACTACCTACTAGGCGAAGGGAAAGTAGTGTTAAGATATTCTGTCTAATTTGACTGTCATTCCAATTTTAAAGGAGAAATTTAAAATTATAAGGAAGTAAAGCCGAAAAAGCAGTCATATATTTAAAAAATAACGTTGGGTTGTGTAAAGCGTGAAGCTAACACAAATCAGCGTATTGTCACCTCAAATTCTTAGTGTAATAGTAGTCTGGTCGCAAATTTTTCGTTGACTCAAAAAAAATATGAAAAATATTGATTATTCTATTTTTTATTCACGCTTTATCTCGCACACTGCAGGGTAGACAAAGGGAATCTAGTGTTAAGACACTCCATTCTCCATTTTCCGTGAATTCTGGAGACATTACGGACAATTTACGAGACAACGCCGCGCGTTGCCAAGACATCAGAGCAAAGTGCGAGTGGGTATCGAACCCACAACCTGCCTCGTGTACAGTCACATCCTTGTATCACTCTTAAAATGAAAAATAATTGCAATTATTTAAGCTAGATTACTTTTATTATAAGGACGATGTACTCCTTCCATTATTAACCCATAAACACCTGAAGCACTTATCAAATATCACGATTAAATTACGGCTATGTCAACAATTAAAAAAAAAATAACTTCAATTATAACAGTATCGAGTTTTTTTTTATATAATGGTAATTATATGGTTAATTTACGTAAGGCGATCGTGTGTGATAAGAAAAGTGGCCCAAGAAATTCCTTGCAGGCACTTTCTCATAATATTTTAAAAAAATCGATATCGTTTAAAAACATAAAACGCAATTAACATGTGACAACAGTTTAAAATTTATAATTGCTTTTTAATGCTTGTTTGGGTTGTGTTATTGAGATTGTGTTAAAGCTGAAACAGAATAAGTCCTTGTCTAGAAGGAGCGATTAATAAAAAATAAGAAAATTACTATAAAAAAAATAGAAATAATGAAGTATAAGTACCTAATGTTGACATCACTCAACTCAAAGGTGCATTCGAGATTTCCTTTGAACGATAATGTTTTAAAAAAAAACAAAAATTTTCACGCTGTATCCCGCATATAGCAAGGTATGCAACTTTTGAGACATGACAGACTTGCATGTTGAATAGTGGACCGCAACGCCGCGCTTTATTACCGGAGCCAGGACGTAGCGCAGCGGCACGGTGCAACGTCTGACTATAAACACGACGGTTGTGGATTCGATTCCCATTTGGGAGAATAAATTATTTTATGTTCTGGCTCTGATAACAATAGAAATAAAAAATAAGTCCAGCTGAGTTTCTTGCGCCGATTCTTCTCAGGTTTGAGGTATTAAATTTAGTGAACTAGTGGTAAATAATTTGACGTTCAAAAAATAAAGCATGTAACTTGACTGTGATTTTTGACTTGATAAAGGCGTTGAGTTTCGTCACTCAAAGTACAATGTCTCGAAATTTGGGCGAAAATTAGGGAGCGCTTTACCTTGCTTTATACTGGATATAAGGAGAAGCGAAAAAAAAAATACACATTATTTTTCATATTTTATCCGACTAGACCATACAAACTAAAATACTCTAAACAACCAACTGTGCTGCTCTGTCGTCATTTATTACTATTAATTTGTTAAATGTAATTGCAAGTGCACTGGCTGGTAGCGGCTGTGTGGTCCAAACGCCCCGTGGCGTCTCGTTTTCTATGTACCTCCTCTACATACATTACAATATATTACTTTGTTGAACATTTATTTGTTTTAGTTTATTTAGAAAGGCAATCATTATGTTATATTTACTAATTTAAGTGCAATTTTTTAATGTTGATTTAAAAACTCAGTTGTTAAAATAAAAAACTTTTTTTAATCTGGTAACAAGTAAGCCTGGTAACAAGATCTGGTAAGTACAATGCGGCGTTGAATTCTGCAAAACACTCTGTGCCTCAAGAATATGGCGGAAAGTGGAGAACAGAAGGTTGGGGATTGAAAATTACTGGACTTAATAAATTAGAACATTCGTATGTAGGTGTTTTGGGAGAGTGAGATTTCTCGAAATATATATATTTTTTAGTTTCACGTTGTATATGGGGACATATCGCTGTAATCAGGGAGCTTAATGTCTTTTACTTTGTTTACTGTTTTCTGCTCAAAAAAAATCGTGTTGAGTGGCGAAACTTGACGCTGTAATTTAACCACTAGTGCAAGGAAATAAAATCAAGAAGAATAACGACCACCACTTATAAGTTACTACTCAAAATCTTGTTCAAGTGAAACGTAAAGTAAGAGTGGTAGAGTAAAAAAATACAAACAGTATGTGGGTCTGCTCTCATAATAGGCGGGCGTGTCCCTTTCGATTTGTCAAAAATCTTGCTCATCTTGTCCATTTTCTATAAAAATATGTATAATACATATATTTTGTACATATTGTCAATTTGTTATTGAAAAATAATTTGTGTCGATATTATAAAGTTGAAGAGTTTGTTTGGGTGAACGCTCTAATCTCATGAATTAGTTCGGATTGGGAAAATCTTGTTGTATAATCAATTTTCTAAAAAAGTATTATAGACTGTATTACATTACAATCTTTTCGAAGTAACCCAGATAGAATGGGTGATTAAACAACTCCAAGTTATTTCCATTTGACCGCGTGGACGAAAAAACTTTATAAAGCTTTTAACTTTAACTTATCCTAAGAACTACGTTTTATGGAAATTTGCTTTAAGAAGGCCTTTTGCACTTTTTGCCATCAGCTTAAAAGTTTAAGTAGTTTTTTTATACTTTTATTTCTTACTTTATATTTTCTTATTTCTTTTCTTTAAGCCATATGAAATATGTTAATATTATTCTTATATTTATAAAATTTGCATTGTAGTTTGATTAAAAATAATATTACACTTTGAAAAATGACAGTGTATTAAGAAATGAAGAAAGAAGTTACTTACGACTTTCTCATCTTGTTCTAATTTAATAAATTTATATCATTTATAAATTTTTTCAACTTCATATTTTTAAACTAAAAAATATTATAATTTTATTCAACAAATATAGAAGGGAACGCCAAGGGACCTGGGAACCTAGTGTTGAGACAATTGCATTTCCATTAAAAATATATATTAATACTTAGCTCCTTGTTAAGCCTTCACGATGAAGGATTATTGAAAAAATAAAAAGGGCAAAAGAAAACTATTTAACTATTTTAACTTTAAAACCAGTAAAGTCACCTACAATTGCTAGTAATAAAAAAAAGTTGACTTCAAATTTTCGATATAAAGCTTCCCATTATTAATATGATATGGTAAAACAACACCAAGAAAAAAAAAATAAACAAGTATTTTTACGAAGCTCCATTGATTTATCGAACAATTTGCCTTAACACTGATTGTGTGGCGAAATTAAAAACCGTTCGACCAACCTCTTGGGATATTAAATATATGTATGTAGATAACTGACTATACTTCTATACTAAGCTTCAAAATAAGAGCTGGTTAGGTTAAGCGTTTTAAACTCCGAAACTAATAGTTTATATTGAAAAAATATTTTTGTGTTGGATAGTCCATGTATCTAGAAAGGCTATTATTGGCTATCACATTAATTTCGGTGTAATACAGTTTGTCGGAGTAACTCCGGAACTTAGAATGTGACATGTGACGTATACCACTTAGTAATTTTCATTTAGATAAAGTAAAAAAAAAAAAAAATATGTCTTTAAAAGAAATATCTACCTACATCTTTTTTTATTATTTTTTTAATAAACTATTGAAGCATGAATGACGTTTCAGAAATATTATAGACGTTTTTTTAAAACTCAAGACTTTCTCCGAAACAAACATTTACTATTAATTTTTAATTCTTCATAAATATTTAAACAAATATTAATTTTGTTTCAGGTATGTAAGATGTGTATACTGGAAAGCAGTCGTCGTAAGTAGTTCAATTTTACGTAAGTGGATATGTAATAATGTTACTATTACGTGTAAAACTGTAAATAATTTATATATTTTTTCACGTATTTTCTTGACATGTCAGTCCATTCCTTAACTGCCTCTTTTTTCATGGATCTCTTTTTAACATGCTTTCTCCTTTTATTTTTTTTCTATTTCTATTTTTACTTTTTTTAAATATTTACTTAAATTTATATTTCCATTTCTTTGCTCTGGTGTAGAGGACAAGCGCGGCGTTGAGTTCTGCAACACGCAATGCCTCCAGAGTTTGGAAGTTTTTACCTATAGTGTAACATTATCTCTTTTTAACAGTATAACTTCCTTCGTGTGTTCTTGAACAACGCGACAATAGCAAAGGGATTATGGCTCAACTGGCACGCTACAACACTATAATCAGAGCAGAAAACTGATTTATAGTGGAACTTATTTTTTTTTGTTAATTGCAAAACTAACCGACAGACAACGTACAGATGAAATTGCAGGACGTAGAAACTTTAAATTTGTCCTGTATTTAGGTTAGAAAGTGTAGAGGCGCTTTAAGAGACAAATTTCCATTTCACTTCTCATCTAAGTCTCTTCTCGTCTCATCCAACAAGTCCACGTAAACAAAGTTGCAGGCGAAGACTAGTCTTATATCTTTGTCAAAATCCCAAACACTTTCTAAAACTAGAACACGCTTATTCTGCTCTATTTAACATACGATCTGTTTTGGTACTGAAATTAGGCAATACAAACAAAGAGACATACAACAATTAGTATTTACATTTGTTCTGTTGCACTAGCGCCATATCGGGACCCCGGCAATGTAGGCCGCAGTTACGTGACGTCAGTGTCACTGAGTCACTCATGTTCTTAGTTCTATAAATGTATGTATACATTAATCAAATAAAATCAAATCAGCTTCACGCTGTACCCCGCATACAGCAGGGTAGGCAGAGGGATGTCGTGTTAGGATACTCCGTTCCCCACTTTCTGCCGAATTCTGGAGGCATTGCGTGTTGAGTGGCAGAACTCAACGCCGCGCTTAGCCTCGACACCAGAGCGAAGAAATGGAAATATAAATTTAAGTAAATATTTCATCTCCTCGAGTGGGGATCGAACCCACAACCAGTCGGTTTTTACAATCACATTTCATGCCACTACGCCACGACTGGCCTCAATTTATACATATGAACATAAAAAAAGGTTAAAGGTTTTTTTTATGTTCATTTGGTTGGGCTTTAATAGTAGAAGGATGATAGGATTTAATAGTTAAGAGTATGATTACGAAGACGCGAAGTAACATTTCTAGATTATAGTGTTTAAGCCAGGGTAGGTAGAGGGAATCTAGCGTCAAGACAATTCGTTCCTCCACACATCACACAATTTTGGAGACATTGCTTAATGAGTGGCGGTTTCGGAACCGCGCTTGTGCTTTTCTTGTTACCAGAGCAAGAAAATGAAAATAATTCATTCTATCGAGTGGGAGTCGAACCTACAACCGTCGAGCTTAAAATGAGAATGGAATTTTGTTCCACTTTTCCGCAAGAAGTATGAAAGGTTTTAAATAAAACCATAAGGTAATTTAGTTTATATATATAAATGATACATAGTGTAGAATTTATGTAAAAATCTTTTGGCTATAATGCAACAACAAGCATAAGCGGGCGAAGCCGCACTAGTGTCGCTAGTTTTAAAATAATGTAGAATACATAAACCCATTTCAATGTCATGATGAAAGGACACGTTAAACTCTGCATGCGTTATGCTTAATTCATGCAACTTTTTGTGTCATCAGTGCATATATACATATGTATGTATGTATGCATGTTCCATAATAACTAGCCACTACGTTCGCGTGGTTTGTGTTGCGTAGTTTTCGTGTAACAAGCCTAATGTAAGTTTCTATACTTTGAATATTTGAATGTACACCTTTTATAATAGTAGACCAGTTGTCGCAAATACGCATTGCTTGAGCAGCATAATATGTCACTTTATTATATGTGATATGTTTTTATTAAATTTATATTTCTATTTCTGATTTTTTTCTATTATTTTCATGTCTTCGTTTTGGTAACGACTAAAAACGCGGCGTTGAGTTGCGTCACACTATACGTAATGCTTCCAAAGTTCGGCGAAAAGTGGGGAACGGAAGTGTCTTAAAAGAAATGGAGTCTTAACCCTAGGTTCCCCGGTTTCCATTGCCTACCCTGCTATGTGCGTAATACATCGTGAAGATGAATAAACAAAAAATCTAATGCATTGTTATATCATCGTTGTCGCTGCCGTTTAAACCGTCGTAGCGTAGCAACGCCACACTATCTTTTTACCAAAACGAAAAAAATAAAAAATATATATTGCCCAGCTGCAAATCGAACCCACAAACGTGGCGTTTACACTTTATGCTGCTTTTTTTCTAAGTAAGAGAGAATGTGGAGCAGAGACTGGCGTCACTAAATACTCTGCAGATAAAAGATAAGAAAGTTAACCGATCTTTTGTCGAGAAAGTATGTCGAGCTTTACATATAAACGTTTAAAAATAAATTAAAAAGGTATGCGTTACACTGGGCCCTCGTTATTGCTTTATTGTATGTATTTATGTATTTAATACGACTGAAAGTACTTTCCTTTTACAACTCTGCTTAATATTGATTAACCTCGAAATGGAATGGGGCTGTTTATTTTTATTTAATTCTTATTGTCAAAATAATCCCAATTTTTTTGGTTATTTGATGAGGCCGTCGTGGTGCAGTGACGGCATTTTAATGTAAATGATGGTTATAGGATCGATTTTAACTCTTACAGGAACCTCCTACCTAAAATCCACCTTTTAGGGTTTCGTACCTTTTAAGCTAGTGTTAAGACTATTAAGAATCTAATATTTCGATTACTTTACTGTACTGGGTAAAAGCGTGAAGCTGTCGTAATAGATAATTTAACATGATTGTAAGTAATTTAAGTTTTATTTGAAATATGCCAACTACAAACTGGACTGAGAGTGACTCTCCAAATAGCATAAATCTTTAAGTGTACTTAATCTAAGCCTCTCCTATAGAATTAGTCATATAGCGCAGAGCAATACCGGCGAGGAACCCTGTGAAAATCAAGAAGAACGTACTTAAGTGGCTTGACCACGCCGAGAAAATGAGTGACGAAAGAATACCAAAAAAAAATTATGAAGCGAGAGAGGTAAGTGAGGCAGTAAGGGAACCGCGGTTGATACTCGAAGACTCCTCAGAGGGCATATATGTAGAGGTTGACGACAATGGACGAAGTCCAAGAGGTTGGCAAAAAAAAACGCAGAGCAAATCCATCCATAAACAACTAATAAAGTCTTTTTATATTTTTACACACGTAATTATTATTAAATACCTGTCATTACACTCCAAAATCGATTTTATTTTTCCGATGAATGTATCATGTTATCGATATATATTTTACTTTAAAACTGTTTTTTTCTTATTTATAGAAAGACCTAGTGTTGTAAATCGAGAACTCGTTGGAGACAGTAAGTGATCGTAAAGTATGACAGCTCGTTGCCATTCTCATACGCTAGATAAAATCTGCTCGAGATTTCGCTAATCGATACCAATTAATCTTTTAACCAGTTAACGTGGTAATTAATAATTTACATTTTAAAACTGTATAAAGCTTTATATAGAGTGTATTTTGTAGCGCAATGTCTCGAATTCTTATCTCGTTTTTCACGAGATAAGAATTCGAGACATTGCGTGTTGGTAGAACTCACCCCTTTGTCTTATCGGAAAGGAGAAATGAAGATAATTCATTGCATCACTTTTGTAGTTAAATGCTGTGCCACTGCATCACGATAGTCGTAAGTAGTATTAAAATAAAACAGCTAGTTACGCGCAGCGTTAAATTCCGCCTCGCACCACCACCTCCTTTAACAAATTCGGGGGAAAGTATAAAACGGAGTGTCTTAACAATAGTTTCCCTCTGCCTACCCTGCAATTTGCGGTACATACCATGAAGCATAAAAAAAAACCTTTTCCTAAACTAGCTTTTATAATTCAAGTAAAAGAAACAGCATTTAAAATTTTAAACTTCTTGTTCAACGATCTGAAACGTCTAAGTATTCTATTTATGCTAAAATACTCTCTTATGTGTGGTGTTTTTTATACTAGGTGTGTTTTATACTAATTATAATATTTATTATATATAAACACTCCAGCAATATGATTATTTATTGTCAAAAATTTTAATTGTTTTAAGGCTAGTCGTGGCGCAGGGGTAAACAGTATAAACGCAACAGGTTGTAGGTTCGATCACTACTCGAGAAAATGAAATATTTATTTTTTTGAAACCAAACATTTAATTATATTTACACTAGGCTCGTATCCTGTTATGTGCGGAATACAGCGTGAAGCTAAAAACAAATAATTCTAGTATTGTATAGCATAAATTATACTAAAAATCTATCTTTAAATTTTAAATTATAACTAAGTGTATCCTGCATTTTATTTGAAATGTTTGAAAACAACTTACACATTATTACGTTTAATAAGGCACTTTTCGTGGCATGCGCAACGATCATGTCTTAGATTAATTTACAATTTTAAGGGGGTAATTCGAATTAAAAAAAAATTGTAGCTTCACGCTGTGTACTATTTGTAGCAGAGTATAAAGGGAGAACCTAGTGATAAGATACTCCGTTTCCCACACACCATTAAATTTTCACTTATTAAGTGGCGAAACTCAACGCCGCGCTTTGGTTTAGCTTTAAATAGAGATTATAATTTAGTTAATAAGACAAATGTGTATATTTAAATACTCATCTTGTAGCTAACATCTCAATACCTCATCTCGCATATTGCTTTTACGCCTAATTGAATTTCGCAAGCTTACTACGTCGGATTTGTGGCTAGTAAACTTGCTTTTTGTATGTAATTTTCTTTTCGCTTCACGTTTTATTCTTCAAATTTATTTATCCCGCATATTTATTTACCCGCATAGCACGCAAAGGGAAAGTATCATGACACTCTTATCTTAGCTTCCCGTCTGAATTCGTGACACTGCGTTTTGTTTGGCAGTACTCAACGCCGCGTTTGACCTTATGAGAACGAAAATCGAATATAATGAATTAATGCAATCCAATATTTAATATTTTAATTTCCTCTGACTTATGAATTCGTCGGAAATCGGGAGACGGAAGTATCTTAATGGGGAAAGAATTGTTTTAATACAAGGTTACAAGGTTCACTATGCCTACTATATAGCAATATACGAGATGCAGCGTGAAACTAAAAAATATACTTATCTCACAACCATCAATCACAGTTAGATTCATTTTATCCTAACATATTTTATTTTTTAGTATAAGTAAAAGTATTTGATTATTTGATGCTATTTGATACTCTTCGATTTAATACTTAATTAGTTACGATTTAATAATTTGTTCTTTTCTTTCCACTCTCTATTTCTGTAAGTTTTATATGAAATTAAATTAAGTCACTGGTTGCCGCCAATGACTTACGTGGACTATGTGACATAATTTGTAAAATCCCCTTTTTACCTATTTCCGCTGGAATTTCGGCAAAATGCCTCCCACCTTTCATTTAGGGAGTACTCCCCAACACTCCCCAAGAACCCTATATGGATGGTGCCAGAGCACACCGCTTAGTTCCCGTTATACGTTGTCTGTCAATCACTCAACAACGGAATTTTATGTAGAGAAATTATAAATAACTTTTTATTAGATTATAGCAAAAGAACAAACTTACATTACAATTTTATCATATATTCAGCAACTTCCTTTTACACTTTAAGCTGTTATAAGCCACAGAATTATAACAAATTGAATGTAAAACACTTACTGGCCCAACTAAATGATGTATTCACTCATTATCTCGTCAAAACTCGACGTGCAAATGACGATTTACGAGCGACACGCCACTCGCCGCAAAAATGTTCAGCTGACTTTGATATATTGATCGCGAACAGTAGTGACTACGAATAAAAAACTTCGTAGCTAAGATTATAAATGGTTTTTTTTTCCTTTTTTTTTTTGTAGATATGTTGTAGATAGTTGTTGAGAAAGTGATACGTCTCTTTGTTTTTTGGTTTTAATATGTTGCACGTCTTATAATAGGTAGACTTGTCGTCGCACGCAAATACGTATGCGTGTGAGTGGGAGCTGGAGCGCTTATCAAAATGAGGAAATGCAATCATTTATTTGACCGAATGGAAATCGAACTCAGAACTGTTGTTTGACACTGTACTGCTGCGCCACGAACGTATATAATAATATGTTACAAAATAGAAAAGTATTATGTATTTTAAAGTAATTAATGTTTTAGAACCGTCTATGCATAAATTATTCATAGTAACTTTACAGTGTAGGCGAATAATTAAATTTTAGAGGACAAAGTTTTGTAGCTTTTTGTTTTACTTTACGCTCGGCTTAGCTTAGCTTAGCTTCATGCTCTTTTCAACAGAGCCAAAATGGTAGAGAAAAGTGTGTTAGTGTCAAGACACTGTGCTCCACTTTCTACCAACTTTGATATATTGTTTTGTTAATAGTTCTTTACCATCGTAAAGTCTTTACAATCTCTTTGGTTACTAGTAATCGAACCCACAACAACCACTTTTACAGTCAGATCCTGTAAAACTGTATACAATGTGTGGCACATGTATACAATGTGTGGAAGTATTTCCTCAAACTTGACTCAAGCCCACAAGCATTATACTAAAAACACATTTTATATTTATATGAAAAATGGGGAACGTAGTGTCTTAATACTAGATTTCCTCTCCTTGTGTATGTGATGTGTAGATCGAATGTTATACAGTGACGCCTATCCATATATTTTATAAATAATAAATCTAAGACGCCATCTATCTTAATCTCAATTATTTTTTATCTAAAACACATTTAATAACGGCTTTAATAACAGCGTAGATTAAAAAAAGAGGACCAACTAGTGACGTGATCGTTACAGATCGATGGATCGATTCAATTACCCCTTAATGACGCTGGTGGTAATCACTGGTTCTTATTTGTCATTCGTCGAAATTGTTCTGCGTTGGTCTAAGTTGTAGGGCTAGCGATTTTTATTGTTTTCCAATTTTAATGTATTTGCAGTTTTTTTTTTAAATATGATGAATTTTGTTGTGATAATTAAATAATTTAGTAGCTTCACGTTTTATTCTGCATATTGCAGGTTGAGCAGTGGAAACTTGGTGTTAAGAAACTTAATTCTTAATTTTCCTAATTATATAATACGGCTAATTTCGAGAATTGCATATTAAATTTCGGAACTCAATGCCGCGCTTTGTCTTTTCACCAGAGGTAGGACATAAATATAATTCAGTCCTACTTGTAGAAATCAAATCATTCAACCAAATTATGTACATTTACACTCAATTTACTCAACGCCGTGCCACTACCCCATAACGACTCACATAATTTAATTAATGAAGTCATATTATAAATCAATAATTATAATATGACTTCATTAATTAAATTAATTAAAAAAAAATCTTCTGAAACCTTGATTTCTAAGCTTTAAAGTGTCTTTTCTTCATATAAATAATTCTCTATTGAGTACAAAATATATAAATAACACTTAAACCACAAGCAAAATTCACTGAAATTTAATAGTTTTAAACAAACATTGGTATTACGCAGTGGTTAGTCCGTAAAAAATATAATTAAGCCCCTACATTTGAGAGGTGATAATTTCACTAATAATACCCTACGATACGACACCATAAGTGATGATAGATGCATTTTGTATCAGTTTTAGAGATCTGTTCTTTGTAGTTTTTATATTGAAAAGTTATTGTAATGTATTATTTTTGTTAGTAAATCAAAATAGCTAGGATTTAAATAGTAGTTCAGGCCATTATGGCGCAGTGGGATAGATTTTAACTATAAACGCGATGGTTGTGGGTTGGATTCCCTTTGAGGGTGACAAATATATTTGAAAATTATTATCATTTTCTCGCTGTGGTGGACAAAATGGTTGGTTCTGCCAGTCAGCGCGTGTCTCCGAAATTTGGCAGAAGTTGAATGGCCTAGCTGTGGCTATGTTTCCAGGTCGGTGCTGCTGTGGGTACCTTCAAAAAGCGTGCTTATCTACACCTTAAAGGCCGGCAACGTTGCTGTAGCTCCTCTGGTGTTGTTATACGAGGTCGTGGGCGATGGTAATCACTTACTATCAGGTGACCTGTACTTTCATTTGCGTTGTTTTTTCTATAAAAAAAAGTTGAGAAGCTATTATATTGTCTTTTCCTTATTCTTTGTAAAATACATATATTTAAAGCAGCATAACCAGTGCAATAGGATAGTCAATTTAAAACTATTACAGCTGTATATAAATAACTTAAAAATATTAATATAACGTGATATCAAAGTGACACAATAGGTATTCTTGAAATATTAAAGAATTATAATAGCAGTCCTCACAAAAGCGAATTTACCGAGATTTTTAATCAATATATCTTATATACTTTCACGAAGACGTTACGAAAAGAAAGTAGTGTCGAAAATTACGAGTTACAAGTAACGCTTGAGGCAGTGAAGAAAACAAAACTGCTTTAGCATAATTATCCCACAGTGATGTGATTATATCGATAAGAAGGCTAGCTGTTCTTTTACATATATCTCACTTTTAAGTGATGATAGAGAGAACCAACCTCTATTAAATTTATTTTTTTTATATATATTTTACTGTACACACGATAGTTATGTCTTTTATTCGCACTAATTGAAATGTTTATATTTACGTTTACTCAATAAATAAAAGATTGAATTTCGCTATAACTCTTATTTTTTTCAAGCTTTACTCTGTATTCTATAGAAAGCAGAGGGAACTTAGTACATTCTGCTTACGTTCCAACTTTCGAGACATTACGTGTTATGTGTTTTGTCTTGTTATCGGAGTGAAGAAATCAAAATAATTTGTTCCCTCAAGTAGGAATCGAATCCACAAACGTCGAGTACAGTTGAGCACCGTACCGCTGCGCCATGAAGGACGATTACCAATAATTTTGGTTATTTGCTATACTGAACCCATCAACCTGACACATCGATTGGGACAGGTATAAGAGTATACGTTGAAAACAGTATAAGACAAGTTCTGTTTGAACTACAGCTATATTTGCATAAGATCCCTGATACGGTATACTTACAGCAAATATTAAGAAATATTGTAAGCAATTTATGATCGTACCGTTTATTTTATGATCATCGATATCTTTACAACACTTATTTTTATTTATGTTACACAATATGCTTAATTAAGTAATTATATATCGAGAATTTCCTTAAACTTTTACATATTTAAAGCAATTTTTAAAGATTTTTTACATAAATTTTGTGTTAATTGTCTTTATTTTCTCAGAATAAGTAAATACAGACAATTTAAGAACTGTACATCAATAAAAAATTTTATTTACAAAATAATAAAACAAATTTTAAATTAAAATAAAACATACATACAATACTGGTTTTCCAAATAAAAACTTGTGATCACTTGCTATCTTAAGTTGTATTCTAAACTTGCCTTAAAATTGTATTAATATAAAATGTACCCAAAAACTTACTATATTTAAAAATATATTTATTTTCAGTATAGATGTTGTTATCTTATCGATATAATCTCGTCACACCACTTGCAACGCAATTACCATGCGAAGAGCGTCACGTTTACTTTACACAAACTTCAAAGGCACCGACAGTTGGGACCGAAACCGAGTATCATTGATAGTGTTATAATTCTCGATCTGACCCAGAATGTACCTGTCAATTTTAAAAAAATGTATTGCTATATTTTTGTGTATTTTTTCGTATTTGTTCTTCGTTGTATAATTTTTTAATTATTCTATTTTCCTATTTTTTTGTTATTAATATCTTTATTATTTACACTTTTTGTGCTAGATAGCGAAACTTACCTCGTTTGTTTTTTAAAGTTAATTTTTTTCTCGTATTTGAACTTAGAAATCATAAGCAAAGAGCATAAAATTGTAAATTTGAAAATAATACAATCTTTTTTTATCATTTAGAAAACCCTTCCCGTAGATTTTTTTATCATAAAGTTAATAAAAATGTTAATTAAATTTTTGACATCAAGAAAAAACACCATAAAACATAATACTGTCATTTGAATGCAAATTATTGTATCGAAACAAATTTTTCATTCGCCAAGCCCAAAATCAACTGTAATACTTTTGAACAACCAATATTTGCAATTTGCTTATAAAAGTCATTTATATACTGTCTCTTACGTGACACACTTGGAAAGTATCTAAATTTTACATTGAATGTTGTGGGTTTGATTCTCGCATATGGAATGGTCTTAAATTATCTTTTTACTACGGTCGAGATAGACAATGCTTTGCATTTAAATTAACTCTACACTCAACTTCACCAAAAAGATTTAAGAAATTAGAGCGTAGTGTCCTAACACTAGCTTACCCTGCTAAAATCTTAAAAAATAAAACAATTTTACATATTATATTATAAGAGTACTAATGCTAATGAAGTTTCTGTACATCGGTTCGTTAGGTGCGCGGGCGCAGGATTTATGAGCGCACCGACAAAGTAATCGATATCGACATGGTAAATCATGCTGTGTACGACACTATTTTACGCTACTATCATGTGAATATTGTTGCATTAATTTCTATGGTTATTTTACTCTAGATTACTAATATAATAGAGTCCAGTCGTGGCGCAGCAGATTGTAAACGCGAATGGTTGTGGATTCGATTCCCACTCGAGGAAATGAAATATTTATTTGTATTTGTATTTCCATTTCTTCGCTCTGGTGTCAAGGTAAAGCGCGGCGTTGAGTTCCGCCGACCAGCACGCAATGCTTTCAGAATTGGGCGGAAAGTGGGGAACGGAGTGTCTTAACTTATATAGAAAATAAATATGACCCTAATAC
>JAATLQ010022154.1:0-32907 GCA_013421005.1 Heliconius erato x Heliconius himera
TTACGTTGGCCATTTAATGGAGATCAAAACTGTCTGTTACTGTTTTTCATTTTAATAAGTACTTTAGAAGTTGTTACAATATCAAAAAATCCTTGCTGCGAAACGGCTCACCACACGCCATGCGTCCCCCCGCGCCCCGCGACGCGTCCGCCGCGCCCGTCTCCCCGCCCGCCTCTGTAGCGAAGTAGATTTAGATGCGATTGTACGTATTGGATAATTAGAGTTTAATGTATTATTTCAGCGCGATATATTTAGTTTCATCTTTTTTGATTATTAGAATAGTAGGTAGTCTTTTGTTTATCATTTCTTTCGTTTAAGTATCCTATTGTCTATTTTGTTTACTCTTCTTCTGTTCTTTTATTATTTTTTTTTACCTTTTTAAACATTTCCTTTTTTAATTTAATTATGCCACGAATAAGTCGTTCATAGGTCGTAGAACAAGAAATGCAAATAAAAATCTTTTAAGTCTTACTAATGAAAGCGTAGAGGAGACGGAAATTAGACGGTAATTTAAATATATTTTCTTATTGTAAGGGATGTGTGTCCATAATGATATTAATCCTTATCCTTTTAAATAAGTTCTTAATTTTCTACGTTAAACAAAGATAAACTTTGCTCTTTACAATATTTCGAAATTACAGATAGTTTTAGAGAAAAGCTATATTGACTCATGTTTAACTCTTACTTTCAGTATATATATAAGTATAATAGTTACCTTTTGGCCATTTAATATAGATTAAAATGTTGTTTACTGTTTTTCATTTCAATAAGTACTTTAGAAGATAAGTAGCACAGATTTAAAATTAAGGTACTAAAAAATTCTTGCTGTGTAACGGCTCGCCGCCCACCACACGTCCCCCCGCGCCCCGCAACCTTTTGCTTATAAAAATGGATCCGCCGCACCCCCCTGGCTTCTTTCCCCCGGGCATGGAAGCAAGGCCTGGTCATCATGTTGCCCAAGGCTGGGAAGAGCCCGCAGCCTGAGGGATACCGATCTATAACCCTCCTTAGCGCGGTCGCCAAGCTGTTCGAGAAATTATTCCTCTCACTTCTCCAGTCGCACATCCACGCGCGAAGCGAACAGTTTGGCAAGCGGGTATACCACTCTGGTTATGGAGAAAGGAGAAGGAGAGGAAGAAAAAAGGGAAAGGAGAGTGCAATAGTAGTCTTCTTCGACGTAGCGCGCGTATTCGACCGCGTTGGCACTCGGGCCTACTTCATTAAGTGCTCAGAGCCGGCACCCCCCAGCACGTCACTCATGTCTTTGCCTCCCTGCCTCAGTGACAGGACATTTTGCGTGACAATTGAGAGTTCGAGGTCTAGCAGCGACTCGATCGCTGCCGTTGTTCCCCAGGGCGGCATTTTATCACCTGCTCTCTACGCACTATACACTGATGACATCACAACGCCCTAGCGAGTATCACTCAACGAGAAATCCTGCAGGTGGTCCAGAACCTCATCCTGTGACGTGTGCGCAAGCGCCATACTAAGTGAGGAACACCACGCATAATCGCAACATAAAAATAGAAAGCCTGGAGGTACACATTGGTCGTCCCACGTCCAACGCATTCCGCTGCGCCAATGTATCACCTGCACCTAAGGAGCAGCACTCCGTGGCATACTCGGCCGCCCGAAGTCAGACGTAAGACTACTTCCGAGGGACTTTCTATTTTCCTCCAAATCCGACTCATAAGCCTTGCATTGAACCTTGGCCGTTTAAGAAGGGCGTCCCTCAGGAAACCGAGGGTCTCTCCTGACTGAGTTGACCGCCTAGATGGCATTTGATAATCCTTCCAATTTCATACTGTGTCAACGCCCAGATGTCGTTCGGAGCTACTACGGAGATGGACGAGAGAATGCTTCAATTCTGGGCCTGGCTCTATAGCAAAGTTAATTTAGAAATGATTGCACGTATTTTGAAGTTATCCAATAATTTTGATGTATTTCAACGCCACATAGTTGGTTACATCTTTCGTTTAAGTATTTTTGGGTAAGAGAATAGTAGGTAGTCTGTTGTTTATAATTCCTTTCGTTAAAGTTTTCTGTTGTTTGTGTCATTTGTTTAAGTGTGTTTTTTTAAACAATTGGAACATCCTTATTGGAACTACGAAAATGCGGGTTGCATTAAGGTTTAAATAATTTTCACATTAGTAATTTTAAGTGTTTTGCAAACATAGGTACACTACACGAATAATTCAGTAGTTAAAGCGGGCGAAGCCGCGAGCGGGTCGCTAGTTAATAATAAATAATCAGTGCCGGCGGGGCGTAGGAGCACATGCGTGTGACTGATTGTAGACACATCGGTTATGGTTCGATTTGAAATATATAATATTGAATATTTCCATTTCCCCGCTGTGATAGCGAGGCAAATCGCGGCGTTCAGTTTCGTCACTCAGTGCTAACAAAATTCGGCCGAAATGGGTAACGAGAGAGTCTTAATTGAAACGTAATATCTTAACACGAAGCTTCTAGTATAGAAATAAAAAGTAAACTCTTAAACAGTTTCGCCGTACATTTTTATCTATACATATAAAATTGTAACTGATCGCTGTCTGTACATAGGAGAAATATGTATGAGAAAATCTGTATTCTGTCTGTTCTCTCTGAGATTTTTTTTTGTTATTTAATTTTTTAAATAGAGTAAATTGTCAAATTCCAGGCTACGACAGTGTACACGGAACAGTTGTTGGAGTTGCATCGAGGCCAAGGCTTAGAAATTTACTGGCGTGATAACTTCCAGTGTCCCACCGAAGATGAATACAAGGAGATGACAATGAAAAGTGAGATTTCCTTGGAAAGATAACGTGGAATTTTAGCGTCTAGACACCCCGTTTCTCATAAAGACACTTCCGTTTCAGCCCCTCTTATCGCCGAATTCTTGAAGCAATGCGTGTTTAGTTGCGGAACACACCGCCACGCTTTGCTTTGTTACTAGAGCGAAAAATTTAAAATATTTAATATTTAATTTATTGAAAATATTTAATATGCGAATCTACAGTCGTCGCGTTTACAGTCAGACGCCGCTGCGCCACGATGGTCTCATTTTCAATTATATAGAAGCGTTAGCATTTCCTTTACGGAAACAGCATATAGGGTAAAATATTTTAAACCCATACCTAAAGAAATTATCAAGATACCTCAACAGTTTAGACGTAGGATTTTTTTTTCTTTTCATTTCACGATGTTTATCCATACTGTATTTCGTGTGACGCAGTTACGCATAGATACCAATAACATACTACTTATTAAAATATTACTAAAGGTTAAACAACTTTGAACTTTGCCGCCAATACCTACGACTCGATTTCGGAATGAGGCGTATGCGGCGGTTTTCCTTTGATAGGTTTATGTCCGCGTGCGTCGTTCTTGACAAACGGCGTTTTAATTTACAACGATAATTTTATAATTTATTTTATTTGAAATCACATTCTCATTTTTGGATTTTTATTTTATTACATTAGGCTTTTATAGAGTAGTTAAAACATTGGTTTCATTTAAAGTGGTGCTGACGAAAGCACTCTGTATATGTTCATTTATAAAAGAATTATCTTTGATTTATTATTAATTAGATAAATAACAAAATATTTAAATATATAGAATTTATTTAATTTTTGTTTGTTTGGATGCACTAATCTCCGAAACTACTCGTCCAAACTGAAAAATATCAATGTTTAATAATCCATTTATTGAGGAACGCTATGTATAAGCTATATTACATAACGTTTATCTGTGTTTCGTTGTACCTGTGGCGGTCCGAGTATCTCGGAGATTTAAAATATGTCGTGTACCTACTCTGTAAGAAAACAAGAAGAAAGCATGGCAGGATTATAAAGCCTCAGGTAAGGATAAAAGTATGAGAGAGAAACCACCGTTTGGTGGTTTTACAGCTTATACTTTCTTTTTTATCTCTTAAAATTAAAATATGTCACAGCACATATCTTAAGTCTCCGAGATACTCAGACTTACAGACAGAATGAAAGGAGTGCTTTGGAATGGCGGTAAAATTTTAACAGAACAACCACACGTTTTGCAGCGATGATGTAGCCGAGTTTTGATGTAGCTGATGGCGAAATCAGTATAAAAGATGTTGAGAGTGCAATACCAAGTCTGAAATGTGGTAAGGAAGCGGGAACAGATGGAGTTACTGCCGAGATGATCACATATGATATGCGACGTATCTTGGACTTGTTCTGGTTTTTGTGCAATTTATGCTGGAAATCAGGGGAGGTCCCCGATGATTGGCGAGGTGCGGTCATCGTGCCTTTGTATAAAGGCAAAGGTTAGCAGATAAACTGCGCAAGCCATAGGGCTAACAGTTTGATTAGCTTGAGTAATAAAGTTTAGCTGGGTAGTAAGCTAAAGTGTTAGCGAACAGAATGTAAGATAGATCCAAAAGGTTCTTCAGGGAAGACCGAAGAGGCTTTAGACCTGGAATAGGGTGTATGGATTAGATCTTTTCCCTCTGCATGCGGATGGAAAAATCACGGAAAAAGTCACAGAGTTGTGAGAACGAAATTATGGGTGTAAATTGCCTGCTGTACGCAGATGATGCAGTGCTCATTGCATCATCGGAATGCGATTCATGAAAGAATTAATTCAGCTGCACGCTGTATCCCGCACACAGCAGGGTAGGCAGAGGGAACCTAGTGTTAGGACGCTCCGTTCCCCACTTTCTGCCGAATTCTGGAGGCATTGCGTATTGAGTGGCAGAACTGAACGCCGTGCTTTGCTTTGACACTCGACAGAGCGAAGAAATGGAAATATAAATTTAAGTAAATATTTCATCTCCTCGAGTGGGGATCTACCCCACAACCGGTCGCTTTTACAGTCACACTTTGTTCCTCAGCGTAACAACTGGCCTTACTCTGAAAGGAGGGTGTAAAAATAATGGTCTAAGCCTGAATGCGAGTTAGACAAAGAAGAGAAATAAATTAAGAGAAGACGGAATGCAAGATCAGTGTAAATTGAATGAAGTGGTATTTTTGGTAAGTTTGTTCGGTAGAGATGGATGATATGAGATGGATACGGAAAGGCATATTGCTGCCAGTAATAGAGTTAACCGGTACCTAAGATGCATTGATGAGACGGCGAAACGTCAGCACAGCTGCACGTTTTGCGTGCCGTACACAATGCTGCACAATGCTGGCACTGACGCTGTTATACGGCACCGGGTATTGTTTTGGGTATTACAGAATAAAGAAGAAGATCACGTAAAAAGCATGAAGACCCCTCGAAGGGCATGTATGAAGAGGTTGATGACAGTGGACGAGGCGAAAGAGGTATGCGGAGATCGTAGCGTTTGACTCTCCGTTCTCTCTGACTACCCCGCTATTGATACAGCGTGAAGGTAGTTTAGTTTAGTTTTAGTGTATCTACTTATATGTCATACATGTTTCTTAATACTATTGATCACGAGGGAGAAGTACTATTCTTTTGATTACTATTCTAGTAATATTATAAACGTGAACGCTTGTAAGGATTGTAAACTTTGTAAAATTGTTCCACTTTGTTTTTAAACTACTGTGCGCATTAAGATGAAACTTACCGTACCAATATATAAAGTTGTTTTTATTTTCAGAAACTGGTGGACTATTCATGTTTGCCATTCGACTGATGCAATTATTTAGTGATAACAAATCGGACTTTACTAAATTATCCTCTTTGCTTGGATTATATTTCCAGATTAGGGATGATTATTGTAATTTGTGTTTGCGAGAGGTAAGTTAAATACTATTTAAAAATCAAAATTTAAAATGTTATTTCTTACTTAAGAAAAGAAAAATTAAATTTTTAGATGACATGTAAATAGCCATACGATCTCATAAAGCTATGTTACTAACTTATGTCGTATATCTTAGTGGTCAAAACGTTTTCATGAAGCGTGGGTTCAAATCCCAATCAAATATTTTAATTCGAAAATTTTAAATTTCATACGTTTTCAAAAAATGCAAGGGAAAGATTACTTAGAATTTTTTTTTAGCTTCACGATATATGTAGTAGAGTAAGCACCAGGAACCTAGTGTTAAGACACTCCGTTACCTGGTTATCCCTTAACTTTTCGAGGCATTGCGTGTTGAGAGCGGCTTTTTGCCGTGGTGCCAGAGCAAAAAAAATGAAAATAATAATAATAGCCATCACGCTGCACTGTACTGCACACAGCAGGGTAGGTAGAGAGAATATAGTGTTGTGACACTCAGTTCTACACTTTCCGCCAAATTCTGGAAGCATTGCGTGTTGAGTGGCGAAACTCAACGGCGCGCTTTGCGTATACGCCAGAGCGAACAAATGGAATTACAAATTTAAATAAATAAATATTATAATTCATTTCCTCGAATGGGATCAAACACACAACCGTCGCGTTACTGTCATACCCTTGTACCTCTGCGCTACGACGGCCTCAATAATATGCTACTATATTATGTAGGCAAATTCTTTTTTTTATACCTCCTTTTATGTATTTGCACGCATTTGATACGATAATGGGCACTCCAAGGAAAATTTATATAAGTGATTTTTCATTCTAGTAAAAACAATAAAATACTTACTTAATTAATAACAATGACCAAACAAATTATTCCCATGTCTTATCATTAAATTAAACCACTAAATTAATTTTATATAAAAATAAATTAGGCGGATAAAATATCAATGTATGTTATTTCAGTATTCAGAAAATAAGAGTTACTGTGAAGATTTGACGGAGGGCAAGTTCAGTTTTCCTATCATACACGCCATACAGAATCACAAGGGCGATAATCAAGTGCTTCGTATCCTTTTAAAAAGAAATATAAAAAATCAAGAGAGAGAATCTAGTGTCAAGACACTCCGATCCCGACGAACCTCCTTTTCATGACATTGTGTTATGAGTAGCGGAACCCACAACTGTCGCGTTGACAGGTTTGAGAGATGCCACTGTGTCAAAACTATTAATTTTTTTTGGGAAATTTCATAATTTTCTATCTATCATCTAAATCAGTCTTATCGCTTAGAAGAATCTTGTTAATAGACACACATATACACACATTAGACTTATTATTATATTTATATAAGATAATATCCTGAACTAAAACAGATATTTTACGTCAACGCACACGAGATGTGGAAGTCAAAAGATATTGTATCTCTTTATTAGAGAAATTTGGAAGTTTCCAATATACAAGGGATTGTTTACAGGAGCTCGATAATGAAGCGAGAGCTGAGGTAAGAATATTTTATTAAAAACTAGCGACCTAAACGATATCCATCCTCACAAACTTTGACATTTATAATATTATATTCTAAATTATATACAATAGGCCAGTTAGTGGCGCAGGGGCACAAAGTGTGACTGTAAAACCGACTGGTTGTGGGTTCGAACCCCACTCGAGGAGATAAAATATTTATTTAAATTTATATTTCCATTTCTTCGCTCTGGTGTCCAGCAAAGCGCTGCGTTGAGTTCTGCCACTCAACGCGCAATGCCTCCAGAATTAGGCGGAAAGTGGAGAACGGAGTGTCTTAACACTAGGTTCCCTCTGCCTACCCTGACGTGTGTGGGATACAGCGGATTCATTGATTTGTTTCATAAACTTCATATTTATAATATATTCAATTAATTTTGGAGACGTTGTATGAGTGACGGCACTCAACATCCGGCTTTTAAATGAGTAATCGTGTGATCATCTGTGATCACATGTGTATGATCATATGTATGGATGTGTGGATCAGGGGGCAAATAACTGGAATTATTTAAAAATAAATAAATCAGCTTCACGCTTTATCCCGCACACAGCAGGGTAGGCAGAGGAAACCTAGTGTTATGACACTCCGTTCCCCACTTTTTGCCGAATTCTGGAGGCATTGCGTGTTGAGTGGCAGAACTCAACACCGCGCTTAACCTCGACACCAGAGCGAAGAAATGGAAATATAAATTTAAGTAAATATTTCATCTCCTCGAGTGGGGATCGAACCCACAACCAGTCGATTTTACAGTCATACCTCGTGCCGCTGCGCCACGACTGGCCTCAATAACTTTATTAATTTCTATAATATCCCAATTAAAGTTCTTTAATTTTTACGACTTATTTTTCAGGTGTTCTGATTTTACAAATATTTTTTTTAGCTTCATACCGTATCCCATACATACCAGGGTGAACAGAGGGAATCGGGAAACTTAGTTAGTTGTGAAGACACTCCTTTCCTATTAAGGTACTTCCATTTCCCAAGCTCCACTGAATCTCGAGGCATTGCGTAATAGGTGGCGGAACTCAACGCTGCCTTTGCCTCGTTACCAAAGCGAAAAAATTAAGACATTAAATATTTCATTGCTCTGAGTGGGAATCGAACCCACAATTGCGCGTTTGTATGTATATCAATAATAACATATAAAAAATTATTATTTTTAGGTTAGGCGCTTAGGTGGAAATCCTCACTTAGAGGATCTTTTAGACGAGTTGCTCAGTTGGCGACAAGACAAAAAATCGGCGGTTAATGAAGAATAAGCCATAGTTACACTTCAAGTCCTGGTTTATCTTAAGTTATGCTTTAATCAATGGTTTTCTCTATTAACGGTGGTTTAACCAAGGTTTTGTCTGTTAACGATGGCTTAAACTTAGCTTAACCTTAGTTATGCTAACGGTGGATGGAGTTTGGTTAAGCTAAAGGTTAACTCGATTACAGATTTCCATATAATATGGTTATTGGTTTTTAATTTAAAAGTTTTGTTAGTTATGTTTATTTTTTAAAATTTTATTTGATAAAAAATATGGCAATGTGTAAAAAGAAGTATGGCAATTATTTTTTAATAATATTATATTCTTTATTGCACAAAATAATAAAAAAAAACTTTAAATTTATTAATTACAATTAATGCTAGTCGTTTGCATCTTTTTTTTTTATTATTTCTTATTCTGATATAGAGATCTAATTTACATTTTTACTGTTCACAAATTTTGTTAAAAAAAATACTTCTTTAAGAAAATTAAATTTAAAATTGCTTAGTAGAAAAGGCGAACAATATTTGTGTAATTAAAACACTATTTAATATTAAAATTTATTGATTTAACTAATGTTGAGATATGATTTCAATGGTGAGATGCAATTGGCCTATAATAATATAATTTAACATTTATATTATAGAATAGAATATGGACTCTTTGATTTTACCAAAATTGGTATCACCAATAATTTTATTATTTTATTTAATAGCTGTATAATTCAAATGTTAGCCTTAATCAATATTTTTAGAAAATGTCTAAATATTTGAATATAGTAGGATTTGAACTCGCCCCTCTTGGGAACCATCAAATTTTATACATTTTCTAAAAATGTATTTCTCTGCGTGGTGTGGAATAACTTCAATTAATATATAAATGGTTTATCTGAGTCTGTTAACGTAGTTGGCATGGGTTACCTAAGTTATTAGTTAAATGAATATTATAGATTTAAAAGGCTTAATTTTTACTTAATGTTTTTTTTTTTATTTTAGATCCTTTAAATTTTATTGGTGCTTTAAATATTCATATATTCAACCATTTTTTTTCATTAACTTTTTGAATTTCTCTATGTGTATCTATTTACATAATACTTTAAGACACTGCGACTGTTCTAAGATACTTCCGTTCGATACTTTCGTAATTTAACTAATCAAAATATTTTCTTATTAATAAGTGTTCTTATATAAATCTTTGATAATAAATAAAAGTAATCAGACCTTTTTTTAATAAATGTTAAAATTAAATTTAATCAACTTTAAATGAAAATCGTTCACACTTTTTCAAACTGCATAAGTCAAAGTATAAGATGTATAATTTTCTATTTCATATCAAATGTAAAACAAATTGGTTATGAAAAAAAAAATGTAAAATATTGAAAACGAAACATATAAGGTGTTTTATTGAACAATTGATATGTTTGTTTATAGTGCATGGTTTTATTTTAATTAATTTCCCCAAAGAAAAAGTTTTAGGAATATTAGAAAAATTACGAAAACATTATTTTACAAAAGAAATCTATTATTGAAAAAGGGTTACACTCTTGATAGAAAATCGATAGTGTTGATACACAAATCAATGTGACGATTATTTTTTAATTTGATACTAATAATTTTATATAAAGAAAATATACACCTTGAACGTTGTATTACGTTCATTTAGAAACATATTTTCATTTATTCATATATATTTTAACTATAATGCCATTTAAAATATGTGTAATGTGTTCAATTTTTGAAATTAATTTCTGAATATGGATTGGTTTGTTTAACACGGTTCGATATTTTGATTTAAAAAGTTTGTCAAAATTAGAAAAAGATAATTATAGCTGTGACTTAATTTTTGTACTTAGTAAGTAATGGTATTTATTTAAAAAAATGCTTATTTTGTACTATGATCTTTTTCTAATTGGTAATTTTGCATTGTAAAAAAATACATTAAGTTAAGTGTAAATCGTCCTAGTCACGGAACGATACATGTATTGGGGAATTATGTAGTATATATGTGACTGTGCATCTGAAAAGGTACAACTTCCGAGATATGGAGTTATTGATAGTTCCTTAAACTATATGAAATTATCTATCTAAAAAAAATTAAGCAGATATATAAGCACAACCATATTTTGTTTTATAATTTTTTGAATGGTAATCTGTGTAATCTGTGTTATGGCCGTGAAATATATACTTCTACTGCGACGTTACGGAATGATTGATATAAAACTAATCTGATATGCATAGTTTAAAAGATTTTGAGTAAAGAACAATGCGAGAGAGAGAAAAAATATTTTCAAATAAATTAGTTTTTGATGAATTATAAGAAAAAAACTACTTAGACTATTTCAATATCAATGAGGAAGACTTGTGTTAAGGTATTATAAAAGGAATAAAATAAAAATAAACTTCGTACTTTTATTATTTTTTATTTTAATTTGTGAATTAATAAAATGAAAACCTAGCAACAATTACTCATAGTATTGTAGACGTTATTTAATTTAGACAAAAGCAGTAATTAAATACCGACAATGACAGACAGAAAACCTCACAGTTTGGTCGCGGAGCAGGAAGAAATTCTTACGATCTGTCATTGCTTGGCTTTGTTACTCGCGCCGAATTGGTATCTCATCCAGTTGCGATGGAAAAGTAATTTAGCAATGGCCGCCATCTAATAGGAAGCCCTTATGTCACTTGAACATATATTGTCATCGTCATACGATTTTATTCCTTCTGACTATTGTTGGATAAAAAAGCTAATGATATGCACACTTATGCGCTTATTATCAATTTGCCTACTATTTGCAATATTGATACATTTTGAACTAGTTGTTGATTTAATAATTATTGGTCTTGAAGTCTTCTCTCTCTACATAAAAGTAGAAGGGAATCGGCATCAGGGCTAAAGCTCACTGACCGTTGATGTCCACCTCCGCCTTAGTGGGCGTGGGCCTTCTGGAGACCCTGGGGAAATAGTCCTAGTGAATTGGGATAGAGCAGGGGGATAAAGGGGGAGGAGCTTAAGCCTCTAGTCTGGCAACAGTTCGAGGGCTCTTTAAAGCTTGATGGTGGCGTGTGAGGGTTTCAGGTATTTCGCAAGTAAGATGATATCGTCAGCATAGAGCGTATCTTGTGAACAGGGACGTAATTTGTGTACATCGTGTACAACGCACGAGGCAAGAAGTTGCCCTGGGGGACTCGCAGACATGGGGTGGTTGCTCAAGATGCCACCCTCCACCCTCACACGGAATGTTCTGTCGAGGGAAGCAGTCAGGACGCTCACGATGTGATGAAGAATGTCAATTCGGAACAGCTTGTGCAGGAGGCCGGGATGCTAAACCCGGTCAAACGCCTTTGAGACGTCTAGGACGGTTGAACGCGGACGCGATGAAGTGCACTACCCTTGCTGCTTGGAGAGTGATTGAAAGGACACTTCAGAAGCTAAACTGATCGGGCCGTGGGTGTAGATGTGGCTGGAGAAGTTGTAGAAGCAACTTCTTGACAGCTTGGCCATGGAACTGGGCAGCGAGATGGGCCTGTAGCCTTTCGGATGTCAGGGGTTCATATTTTCTAGGTTGTTAATAATTGATCAAATGAATAAAAAAAAAACAGTACTTTTCGACCAATTCACAAATTTGCGAATATCTCCGAAAGTTATACCTTTTGCCAAACACAGTCACGTATTATAGGCGTGGAGACGCAGCGGCAGTGAACGCGACGGTTGTGGGTTCCTACTGGTAGGGAACAGAGTATCTTAACACTGTTTTTAACTCATTCTTTAGATTTGAAAAACTTCTCTTAAATATATATTTATCTCATTCAATCATTTATAAATTATTCAAAAGGTACTTAGAGAAGAATATTAAATTATAATTGCCTTTATTATTCTTTAGTTGTGTGAGAAAAAATATAGTTTTACTGAATATAATAATTATTTTAAAACTATATTTATAATTGTTTATAAGTATCTATTGTAATTATGTATTCAAAATAAGACAATAAGGTTCAAGTTTTAAATCTAATGAAGCTTGCAAAAATGATAAATACGATTTATTGTAAATTTTATTGGAAATCTCATTGTAGCAGCAATCATCATTTTTTATTATTTATTCATACATTCCGCTTTTTTGTACATTTGTTTTTAATTAACTAGTTTTTAGTGTAAATATAGATACATAATATATGCATCGCTTATTTTGTTTCACTTGATTGCATTTTTTTATTAAAATATTATTTGAACGAATTTTCTTTTTATTTTGTTTTCTATCTTAACGCAGAATGCGAAATGTAATGATGTTGGAAGTAAAATTAAGTCAGGTTTCACACTATAATACCGGTTGTGGCTCGTTCTCGGCCTGATCTTATATTCTTGTATTAAAAATATTCTTATATGCGTGATTGGAGCGGAACTTTAACGCAACGATAGTATTAATGTTCTCATTGTTTCTTATATTAGAATATTTTTAACAAACTGCGATCGGATAGAAAGGCATTGTGTGTTGAATTCCGCCACTCAACACACTGCCTACAGAATTCGGCGAAAAGTGGAGAACGTATCGTAAAGGCAACGAAGTGTCTTAACACTTGGCACCCAGGTTCCCTTTGCCTACCAAGCTGAATAAAATTCTCTGAGTGGCGATGTAATCCATCATTTACTTAAATTGAACGCTCAGCTGGACGCAAACGTGATAGTTGTGGGTACGATTTCCACTCGGGGGTGTTGATTATTTTCATGTCCTCTGGCTGGAACAATTTAAAACTTTTATATTGATATATTCAGTTGTTTTAAATCAAACATTTTTTAAATATATTTTTAAATAATTTGTATAATAGCATTGCATGACTTTCAGCTTTATCATAATATGGAAGAACAGACATAAGTATGTATATTAAATTACGTTGCATTTTAAGGGGGAGGGAGCGAAGTGTGTAAATTTCGAGGTATCACATTTCGAAATATAATATAAAAATAGTTTTGGAAGTATAGTAATAAATTTTCAATAAAAATTTTACCTTAAATAATGTTTAGAATACCTAGCTGTGGTAGAAATGCATGTTTAACTACTTTGCTTTAGAGAGTATAAATTCATTATACTTATACGTTTATTCAGATATTCTTGTATTCTAGGTGGTGGAGAGAGGGATGTAACAAATAATCTTTAACTAAGAAAGTATTTAGAAATAACAAAATTAAAAGCATAATTAAATTTATATAATATAATTTATATACCATATAAAACTTTTATCGATAACGACAGATAATATAAGATAAACCTGAATACAGTTACTTTTTTACTCTTCAAAATTTGTTTGATTTATAATAAATTTATGTTGTTATTAAGAATACTTTCAATATCTCTCAAAAATAATTTAATTTAATTTTGTTTTATATGAAAACAATAAACTCACTATTTATTTATTTTTAATTGATAAAGAATAACATGTCAAATATTTTAGTTTTACCGATCATTTTTTGTATAATTTCCTAAATTGTAATAAAAATAGTATAGGGAGAAGGTGGGAATGTGGCACCCCATTATGTTTTTGATGTCCAGTATGAAAAGTAAAGTGCTATGCCATCAGCATACATCATTAGCCATGGAGGCTGGTATTGGATATGAGCCGAGACAGTATCGAGCACCGTATTGAATAAGAACGGACTAAGAGCCGAGCCCTGGCGAACTCCAACTGTAATCTGGAAGGTTTTAGTGTCGCCAACAGTAGTCCTAATCATAGAAGCGGTGTTAATGTCGACAAGATTAGTCTTAACCATAGAAACAGAATCACTGCTGGATATCACGTCTCTTTAGTATCGGCTAGAGCTGCTGACGTCATTCTCTCTGTCCAGGTCCACTTCCGCTTTCATGATTTTTTTCTGATACCAAAGATTGGCACAACTTGATAGCTATAGACAACAAATTTTGTCTAGGCAAACAAGTAAAATATTCAAATATCATCCATACAAATATTTCTGTATTTTATATGGTCCATGGGGCCAAAATACAAGGAATATGAGAGGGCTAAATTATCAACATCATAGAATTAACAAGTCTTTTTGTATATAAAACGCTTAATATTATTCATATTTATCTTAAAAATCGTGTAGGACAGCGTTCACTAAACCTAATGTCGAACTCTGAAGCTATGACTTGATATTTACAAAATTATTGAAATATTTGGAGGGCGTTAAAAAGTTTTGACGAGTGCGATTTTAAACTGCTTCGTAACACGGGAATGCGCTGCTTTATCTCAGATTTTATTGTATAATTTTAATATTGTTATATTAATGGTTCGTTTTAAAAAAGTTTCACTGGATACGATACGTAGAGAATGGTATAGAAAGATATTGTCGAATGTAAAAGTTCAACCTAGCACATTGATTCGTTATAATTATTCTATATAAAAATATTTTCGTGAATAATTTCACAAGAAGGTCTAAAAGCCCATGTTTTAAACTAGTTTCTTTAAAAATGAACAGATTTTAATAACCAATGCTAGGTTTTCAATTTTATATTCGACCAATTAAATGATAACTCAACAACTGCCACTTAAATATACAAAATAATAGAATATACCATAAAATACTTCTATAATAAAAACATATGATTGACCTCAAAAAAAAATTGCCTATACAATATATTTACATTATATCCGTGTACGGTTGTACCAATATAGATATTTTTTAATAAATTTCGTTTCAATGAAATATCTACATAATTTTTCCATGGCTTTCTCTTTTTTTTAACTATTTTTTTTATTAACTACTCGGACTACTAGTCTTATGTTTAATTTTGAGTTATTTTCAGTCTTAAAAGTTATAATTTGAGAGGTCATTGTCGTTTTATGTTGTGACAAACTTGATTTGTACAAAAAAAATGCATAATCACTGCCGTTTACCATTTTTTTTTAAATAAAAAAGTTATATAAAATATTTTTTCTCTTTCAAGTACAAATATTAGGTATAATATGTAACAATATTACACGACTACATATAAAAATAAATGCACCTATCTAGTTTATATAGGATCTCTTATATAAACAAAGAAATTCTTCATATGATACTATTATTAAGGCATGCTAGAGCATACCTATGCCAGGTATGCTTCTCATGTAAGACCGCATCAAAAGGAATTACAGATGTTTATATCCTGAAAAAACGTCGAATGTCTTCCATTATAGGACAATAAATGTATATATTAAGTGGCTTAACATACTATTATATATAGGACATATGTATTATTAAATTAAGGCTTTATCTAACTTTTGGTCTTTTAGATTATGGATAATTTATTTATTAGTAAAATGATTGTAACACTCATTAAATATTATAATATTGTAAAGATGTTTTATTGAAAATAAGGAAAAAAGTTAGTAATAGTTACCCTGTTTCGTTTTGTCTAAATTTAAAGGTATTTTATAATAATAAATGTAGTTACATATACTTACTTTTTGATATCTTTCATGGGTTTGGAGATAAAAGATTTTTGAATGACATGAACCTACACACCTACACTAGCTAGAAAAAAAAATAGAAGAATTTGAATGTGCTGCCCAATCTACATGCATTGAGTTAAAAAAATATTCACGTGTAGAGATCCGAGCCGAGGATGCAGTTATTACAAAAAAATACTTTTTGTTATTAATGGCCTGATTTTGCGATGACAGGCGCAAAATAATCTGCCAGTGTCAAGTATAGTAGAAAAAACAAGAATGATGTGAAGCAGTAAATATTGAAGGATATTAAGAATAGATGGAGATATAGTAGTGGATGGACTGGTTTAAACACTAAAACAAACAAACAAATGCCATATTAGTAATACACAAATGAAAATAAATAATTTAAAAAATACACATCGAGAACAAGTTTGCAATGATATCTTAACAATTATAACTTAATGTCATTAGCTATAATAAACTTCACCAACATTTTAATGAAAGGACTAAAAATTTATAGCCCAAGATCCCAGCCTCTCCAGACCTACGTAATTTTAGCAAAGCTGGAATTTTGAGTATTAAAATTTAGGCTTGCTAGTATGACGTAGTTTGCCTCAATTTTAAACAACCTTCAGGACGTCTGGCGGGAGTAAAGGCCCACATAAAGGGTCTGGCAATAATGAATATATATATTTTAAAGCTGTTTTTGAGTTATTCGCGAACAAACTAACTGACAGACAGACCAAAATTCTGCTGAGTGGTCATTTAGCTCCTCTTATCAATATTAACGCGCCCACTTATTTTTTTTTTGTTATATCTTTCATGTATAGATTTTTTTAAATTATTTAATTATAATACTTATAATAGATATAAATCATAAATAATAATTAATGTTAATAAATTATATAAACATGTTTTTATTTGTCACAGTTAAAAGTAATTAAAATAAGACAATGAGCAATAGAAATAAGTTTTTATAAACACCATTGTTAAAAAGACAATAAAAATGAATTTTCTTAGCTGGATAGATTTTCTAAGAAAGTAATTGCATTAAATACGACGATTACTAATTTTTTTGGCATTATGCTGAATCCTGTATGTAGCAGGCTAGGCAGAGGAACCCTAGTGTTATAACATTCCGCTTCCTTTCCGCCGTATACTGGAGGCGTTGTGTGCTGAATGACGGAACTCAACGCCGCGTTTTGCACTCGACACCGGAGTGAGGAAATTATGATATTAAATATTTCATTTCCTCGAGTGGGAATCGAACCTCAACCTGTCGCGTTTACAGGCCTCAATATTTCTTGACAAAATTTTGATTCCCTACAAACATCGCTAAATATGTCAAAATAACAAATGCCTTAAACAGGTACAGGAACATGCCGAGAGCTTCCTGAGATCCCTTCCAAGCCTCACATTTACTCTTTATAAGTCCTATACCTACAGCAGTAGTCGGGCGACCGTTAGTAAAGCCATACTATTTATCATGCATAAGATTATGTAAGTCAAAGTGCATCAGCATTTGATTTCAAATAATTTTCTCAAAAAGTTTACTAAATGCGGGTAATAAGGATACAGATCTAAAATTGTTGGGATCAGATGTACTACCCGATTTAAATATAGGTATGACTTTACTAAATTTCATTTAGTCACAAAACACAATACCGTGTGGTAAAATCTGTTCAATTATTAAATTTAATCGCAAGGTGAAGAGCAACAGCGTTTATTATACGACTAATCAATTTGACAAAAAATCCCCAAGGATCTGATGTTTACTTAATATCTAGGGACTTGAATGTCTTAACAATGCCCTTTGAGTTAGCCGTTTTAAATTTAAAACCTATATTACATTTGTTTACGCTCTCCTTAAGTAATGATTCATTCCGATTATTGTGAAAGATATACTCGTAAGTATTTTGGTTGTAGAAACTGGAATATCAGCAATCATTTTTAAAAAACACTGGTAATTTCTTGGTCCGAGCTGGTTAGAACATTGTCAATTCTTAATTTAAATTCATAATTATAGCCCCTGATTTTTCCAGCTTCATAATTTATTATGTTCCATGTCATTTTAATTTTATTAAAAGAGTTTGTAATTTAGTTTTTAATATGTAATGATTTTGCCATTCAATATACTTATTTAATGAATTCCCATAGTCGTCCAATCATTAAATATCAAAATCCTTCAACATTTCGTTACTACGGTCACGTGGACCGTAGTAACGAGATTTTGAAGGATTCCAAAAAATTCGTCTTAAGTGCTCGTATGTATACAATTATTATATATATTAAAGAAGCTTGAATTAAATTGCAGGTGTTTCAATATGTTTTTATCTTAGTTAAAACCGAAAATAAAATAAATCCCAGATATTGTAAAACCCCTAGTAACCCCTTGTATGAACTTAGAAAATATACTTTTGAATTTGGAATATGTTATTTTTACCCTGTGCGACGCAAAGGAGGGTAATATGTTTATCAGTCAGTATATGTGTGTCCCTATGTGGCTTGTGGGCGCTTGCTAAGCCATCACAGATAGAAGTTTAAGATATTTTGTTATTTGAGAGAAACTTTATAATCTGGTAGCATTATCAAGCGTTCACTATAGTATTTAAGTTTAAAGAGGGCTACAAAAGTGGTCATTATATCTTTTCTTTTAGACATTGCGTGAACATGGACGCTCAGAAAATAAGCGAAAATGGCGATTTGTATATGGAAAAAGTGAGTAAATAATTAATATTTTTTATATGAATAGGTATTATAATTGAAAAACAAATAATTTAAAATTAAAAGAGCGTGAATTTTAAAGGAATTAAATTTCTTACTATTACCCCCTAAGAAATAATATTGTTAGAATTGCTTACATAATTTTGAATGTGATGTTATAAATCTATTTAATGTGATTTTCTTACTGTTATATAATGTTCTTATTTGCTAGTTAAATTGTTCTTGTATCTCAATATTATTACACGCTATAGGTATTGGCATATTTTGTA
Source organism: Heliconius erato x Heliconius himera (assembly GCA_013421005.1). Taxonomy (NCBI): domain Eukaryota; kingdom Metazoa; phylum Arthropoda; class Insecta; order Lepidoptera; family Nymphalidae; genus Heliconius; species Heliconius erato x Heliconius himera. Next base: position 18,889 of record JAATLQ010022154.1, read on the forward strand.
TAAAGTTAAAATATAAAAATAAATAAACTTCACGCTGTATCCGGCACACAGCAGGGTCGGCAGAGGGAACCTAGTGTTAAGACGCTCCGTATTCCAGTTTCTGCTGAATTCTAGAGGTATTACGTGTTAGGTGGCGGAACTCAACACCGCGTTTTACCTCCACACCGAAAGATGATAAGTATTTTCAGGTTCGATACGACTCTATCTCCACCTCAAAGGCCGGCAACGCACCTGTAACTCCTCTGGTGTTACACGGGGTGGTGGGCGGTGGTTATCACTTACCATCAGGTGAACTGTACGCTCGCTTGCCTCTGCCTTTTTTTTCATGAAATAATAATAAAAAAAAAACACATATTTCACTTTCTCAAGTGGGGATTGTACCCACAATCAGTCCCGTTTACAGCACACTTTGTGTTCCTACGCCACTATTGGCCTTTTATATAATACTAGCGACCCGCTCGCGGTTTCGCCCGCTTATACCACAGAATTATTTACTTAACACACTGAAATATGTTCGTGTTTTGATATACCTATTATGTATGTTTGCAGCGCAATGAAGATTTTTTTAGAGAAAGTTATTAAAACTTTAGGTCATATTTTTGTACCTCCCATGAGAATCTTCAATTGAATGTTTGAAATAAAAACATAACTTATAGATACTTACAATAAAATCCTAACTCATCAGTGTCTGTACATAGAAGATATTACAATTAACAATGTAATAAAACTTGGTCAGTTGGTCTGTTTGTCTGTGCGTTTCTTTACGATAATCTCAGAAACTGCTTAACCGATTTAAATACTTTTTTTGTTTGTATTTTGGCAAACTGCCCTTAAATATTGAGTATTAGTTTCATTTTAATCAACTTCACGCTGTATCCCGCACAAAGCAGGTTAGGCAAAGGGAACCTAGTGTCAAGACACTCCATTCCCCACTTTCTGCCGAATTCTGGAGGCATTGCTTGTTGAGTGGCAGAACTCAACCTCGTGCTTAACCTCGACACCAGTGCGACGAAATGGAATATAAATTTAAGTAAATATTTCATCTCCTCGAGTAGGGATCGAACCCACAAACAGTCAGTTTCACAGTCACACTTCGTGCCGCTGCGCCACGACTGGCCTCAACTGGACTGGACTTTATTTTAATCGGTTCACACAAAGTTAAAACCAGATACACGCTTTATCCCGCCTTTAGCAGGACAACTTAGTGTTAAGATATTGCGTATAATGTGTGGCTGATGTGTGAACTGAAAATATTATTAAACGAAATGAAAATATTATCAAATTATAATTCAATCCTCCAAGTGGGGATCGGATCCACACCAGTCGCGTTACAGTCACAACTTTGTGCCCCTGTGCCGCGACGGCCTTTAACAAAAAAGAGATGAGAAGCGTCAGCGCTCCTTTACGGAAACAGCATATAGGGTAAAATATTTTAAAGAAATTAAGCAATATACATCAACAGTGAAGACGTAGGTTTTTTTGTTCATTTCACGATGATTATTCATATCTATATTTCGTCTGACGCGGTTACGCATAGATACCAATGACGTAAACATACTACTACAAAAATACTACTAAAATCTTTAGAATTTTGAACTTTGCCGCCAATATCTACGACTCGATTTCGGAATGAAGCATATGCGGCGGTTTCCCTTTGATAGGTTTATGTGTGCGTGCGTCGTTCTCGACAAATTATATTTTATTTTACAACGCACTGCGCACGTAAAACAATTTCACGCGGAACATGTTTAAACGTGTCGCAAACTGAAAACTGAGTGTGCAGAGCAAGAGAGCCGATGCGCGGCAATCAAAATGAAAAACCGTGTATCTCCGAATTCACGTAAAACGGGGTAGCGTAAGTCGGGGTATTACTGTACTTTTTATTGCAGATATCGCCATTTGAGCTAGTCCCGAAAAATATAGCTACTTTATTATTTTTGTTAATGTCACCAACGTTGACGTTTAAAATAATAATTATGGTAGACTAAATAACTATTAATTGTACTTCTTTTTTCAACTTCACGCTGTATCCCGCACGCAGCAGGGTAGGCAGAGGGAACCTAGTGTTAAGACACTACTTCCTGTTTTCTACTCTCCGCGGAATTCTGTAGGCATTTCTTGCTGAGTAGTGAAACTCAACGCCGCACTTTGCCTCGACACCAGAGCGATGAAATGGAAATATAAATTTAAATAAATATTTAATTTCCTCAAGTGGGAATAGAACCCACAATCAGTTTATGCTTTGTGCCCCTGTGCCACGAACGGCCTCAATTTACTTTCTTCTTTTAAATTGTGGTTAAATACAATAATCGTAATTTAATTATGTCAAATTTCTCTTAACCGACTTCTTAAAAGAGGAGGTCATCAATTCGACTGCATTTTTTATCCTTGTTACCTCAGAACTTTTGACTGTGTGAACCGATTTTGATGATTATTTTTTTATTTAGAAGCTAGTGCGTTCCGTGTAGTCCTATTTTAATTTAGTTCATTTCCCACAATGGTATCTATGAAAAAATCATATAAATCTCAAATTTACATTATGTATGTGCGCGACAAATGGACTAATATCTCAATATCAACTCAACCGATTTTAATGATTCTTTTTTTATTAGTACCTTACTAATACACATAAAGGGTAGTTTGGTGAAAGTTTGGTTAAGTTCAGGGTATGAAATCCGATTAAAATTGAAGAAGTCGATTTTTTTTATAAAAAAATATAATTATGTTATTTTTTCTGGTAAAATTTCTTTGTACTCTATGATAAAAACTACTCTATAAGTTGCATTAGGTTTTGAACTATTACCATGCTGAAAATAAATTAATTTCATACAGTAGTTATCGGTATTTTAAGTAATTTATATTTTTCAGTTTTTATTTTTTTTTAATAAAACTATAATGAAATTCGGAATGAAACCCAAAAAAAATGTACCTTGGGAATCTAGGCTAATACCATGCAAAAAATCATCAATTTCTGTCCAGTAGTTTTTGCGTGATTGACGAACAAACAAACAGACAGACAGACAGACAGACAGACAGACAGACAGACAGACAGACAAGAATTCTGTTGAGTGGTTTTTTAGGTTCTACAATCGACATATAAACCGACCTAATTTTTATTTTTTTTATATCTTTCATGTACAGAATTGACTTTTCTATCCTTTTATTATATATAGAGATAGAGATAGAGATAGAGATTATTGTGGCTTATATAAATTATTTGTCGAACAAATTTTCAGGAACTCTTATTACCATATACTCATGTTTTACAAGTATCAGGGAAACAAATGCGATTGAAAATTGTTAAGGCTCTCAATCACTGGCTAAAGGTTCCCGAAGGAGATTTAGAAAAAATTCTCGATGTAAGCCATATGACGCATGTTGCGTCTTTGCTGTAAGTATTGATTTTATTCAGCTCCACTCATCTCCCCTTTCACATATAGCAGGATAGCCAGGAACACTTTGAGGGCGGGGGTTTAGTTTCGAGTTTGTAGTTTTTCAGGCTTAATTTGTTGTTACTAAAAAATCTGGGGCAGACGCCACACTCGTTGTGGGGTGGGCACAGATCACCCACCCTTTTCCCACATTCGTATGCCCATGTCAATCGGTAACATCGTATAAAGTAAAAAAAATATGTACTATCATAATTTTTCTTCTTCTTATATTACACAGTATACATCCCGGCGTTAGTTGCCATGGTTTGCCATTCGACATAAGCTCATCCGCTTGGATTTAGATTTAGATAAGATTGAATGCATTTTTATAGCTTATATACTTAAATAATACAGACTGGATGATATTCAAGACGATACTAAATTACGCCGAGGCCTGCCGGCCGCACATTATGTCTACGGAGTTCCTCAAACCATTAACGCCTCGTATCACGCATTATTCTTAGCCGTCATCAAGGCCTACGACATCAACCCAAAGGTAAATTAAAGAAGGAGAAAATTGAGGCCGGTCGTGGCGCAGCGGCCCGAGGTGGGTTCGATCCCCACCCGAGGAGATGAAATATTTACTTAAATTTATATTTCCATTTCTTCGCTCTGGTGTCGAGGTTAAGCACGGCGTTGAGTTCTGCCACTCAATGCCTCCAGAATTCGGCAGAAAGTGGGGAACAGAGTGTCTTAACACTAGGTTCCCTCTGCCTACCCTGCTGTGTGCGGGATACAGCGTGAAGCTGATAAAAATAACATAATGAAATACTTTATTTATTTCTTGTAAATACATATTTTTGCAGATGAAATGACAAGGTTACTTTAGTTATATCTTTTGATTATCACAATAAATTGTTCTTTATTATAAAAAAAATTACAAACAAAACAGCAATATACTCGTATAGCTTTTCGATGGCTTTCTTTACTGTTGGTCGCGGCCAGCTTTTCGGTGGCCTTCTAACATGTTGGTCAGGGTATTTAGCTACTGAGTCACGGAAAATGTAGCGATCTTATTCTTAACTAGCGGCTCGTCAGCGGCTTCGCTCGCTTAAACTACGTGATTATTGATTTAATAAGCAGAATTGATTGACAACTAAAATCACTTCTAATATGATTTTTAAATACTTTAATCTTTAATATTCTAATATGACTTTTTTACGACATTATCGTAATTTCAATAAGAATTTTTGATTGTTTTGAACTAAAAAATACAACCAATGTTGATATTTGATTTATAAAATATACATAAAGCTAATTATTTATTATAATTTATATGTATATATTTTTGTAACATTACGGTTTTTTTACCATTTTATGTTTTTTAAAACTCTGTTAAATGTGTTGATGTCAGTTAATAATTTAATTTACTGCTTCAGAAACAGCTTTAATTATTGATTTGGGTAATGATTCATAGTATTTTTTGTAAAATAACTGTAATAATTGCATATTAACTCCTGTACAGTTTTTAAATTAGTTACATATATTATTACTTAAATGTACAATTGGTAAATATGTAGTTATTACAGAGTACACGTAGAAAGGATGTTTTTAGCCATTTTTATATAGATTTATTTCAAACGAACGAACGAACCAAAAAATCTTTGTATTTACTTGATATTTCTTTCAAGATAGTTCTTTATCTCTGTGTTGAATTAATTACGACTTAAACTTAACTGTTATGATTTATGAAGGTAACACTAACAATTCAATTTTGTTTACTTTATTGTATATAATATTATATAATAGTGCTTCAAAAATATATATTTTTATCAACAGTCATATAACCCAGACGTTTCGAATGTCATTCTTTAGTCAAGAATCTTACCAGCGCTATTGCTATATAATATTCGCAGGCAAACTAATGCCTTGAGTTCATTCAAATGACGATAACTTTTTTTTAATGAACCGATTTTGATTAACTAAATTTTAGTAGTTAAGTGAATTAAAACAAAGCAATTAGTGAAATTTTCAAGTAAATCGGTTCAGTACTTTCAGAGAAAAATGTGGACATAAATATCGACAGACAGACAGACAACAAATTCAAAAAAAATCTTTTTGCTTTGTATTATTCTTTTAAGTGTCGCTCTATCCATTTCAGTCAAAATTACTAAATGTACAGACATTATATTTTTACTGTCTTATTATATATAGAGATTATCATAACTTATAATAAGAACATTTACTTATTGTTATTATTAATAGCATTTAGGAAAGTCGAATACAAGGATTTTTGTATCAACATTGCTCTAAGATTTGAAGAAATTCTTTATTTTGGACCTATATCCACTAAAACTCTTGTCCAAAACTCTCGCCACGCCGTTATTACAAATATCTATACTTATAATAAAATCGTAAAGAATCGGTGTCTGTACATAGAAGATATATAAGAAAAAATGTTATTGGGGACCTTTATTAATGTAATAGAACCCAAAAAAATGATTATTAATTTTTTTTGTCTGTTTATATGTGCGTTTGGTCGCGCTAATCTCAGAATCGACTTAACTGATTTAAATGCGGTTTTCTTTATTGGTTTCTGTTTCGTTAACATGGTTTGTTTTATTACAATTGGTTCATAAATAAAAAAGTTATAAAGTGGTAAAATTGAGATTTGCAAACGGCATTGTTGTTGTGGCTGAATCGGTGCTGGGCCTACAGTATATGTTAAAGAGCTTGGATGAACCTACTAATCGCATCAGTCTTCTGGACAGATTTGGATAAAACCAAGATTCTATTCACTGTAGGGCTCGTAGACGAGTACAGATTGATTGGGCAGCGTATAGGCAGCTTTATCAAGTCTTGTCGTCACTATTATAGCAAAGCCTAAAGACGAAGTCGAAGTCTACGAGTTATGACACAATAATGTAATCCGATAGAGAACCAAATTTTTTTTTAATCTTAAATTTTTATTCCTGGGAGTTTTGTCAAATATTGACAATGCCACTCTCGTAAAAACATTATACACATTGACTTACAATTTAAAATCAAACAGAAAATCTTATCTATTATTTTTTGCTAACTATAATGCATCAGTAGAAAGAGGGTCTGCCAATACACTGTTACAAGCCCCTACGTTATAAAATCTAAGCCCATGTGGCCTTAACAGTCATCAATCTTGTTACAAAGAGCACACTGTTCTGTGATAGAAACACCCATTAAGAATTTAAATTTATTACATAAAATATGTCCTGTACGAAGCCTAAATAGTGACACTATGTATTCTCTTTTCATTTTGGATGCATAGAACCATGGGTAAAGAGGAAGACCGCCTATCACTGTATTATACCAAATGCCTTTATATCTAGATCGTTCATCAAAATACTCTTGCCAGTCTTGTCTACACATTTTCTTAACTTCACTCAATATTTCACTATATACCGGGACACAAGCAGAAGGAACACCTTCATGTATTGCCTCCTTTGCAGCTTTGTCGACTGCCTCATTACACGTAATTCCAATATGCGAGGGAATCCACTGAATTATAATAATTTTACTTTCAGCTTTAATTCTACATATACATTCTAATATATCATAGGCTATCGGATAGCCTCGACTTAACGAGGTAAGCCGAGCCAAATGATGAAGAGCACTTTTTGAGTCAGATAATATAACATATTTTTTTTTGTTGCCCGATAAAATATATAGTAATGATTGATAAGTGGCAATTAATTCAATATGCATTATAGAAATGCTTAAATGACTTTTGAATTTTAAAGTTATATTTCTCTGAGGATCAAAAACTGCTGCCCCTCCTCCAAATTCATTTTTAGAGCCATCAGTGTACAATTTATTAAATGAAGCATATTTTATAATATCTAAAAATTTGTTGCTTTGATTATATAATTCAGATTTATTCCATGACAACTTGTTTCCGGAAACCCCTTCAATGGACGATGAAATATTCTTAGTAATATCTAATAAACTTATTCAAACAAGCAAAGAATACATAGGCAACTTCTTTTCTGCGGCAATGGAATGATGTCGTAAAGATCTATGAACAGAAATGAGCAAAGGCAATTTCTTTTTTCTCCAATATAGACTATCACACGAACTATTAAGGTTTCTTGTTATATTTAAAGATACATTATTAAAAAAAGATTTACATTTCAACCAAAATTTACCTGCCAAATATTTCCTACGTATCTGTAATGGTTGAAGACACGGTTCACTCTCCATCGCATGTATTGGCGTAGTCTTAATAAAATCCCCAATAATTCGCATACATTGATTTTGTATTCTATCTAATTTATCTAAATTACTTTTTAAACTATTAGCATAAAAAAAACTCCCATAATCCAATCTACTACGAATTAAAGATATATATAATAATCTCAAATGCTTAGGATGAACACCCCATTTACTTCCAGCTAATATTTTAAATACCAGAACCAAAGTTATCGATATAGCCCAAAGCTGAAGTAGCAATAGGCCAAGCACATTTGCAACCGACCCACCGGCGACGGGCAACTGATGAAAGTTGGACAAGTATAATGTAGGACGTCCTCCAATTATGGAAGAGTCCAATATCTCGAGATGATTAGTCAGTTTATATTTATTTAACAGGTTTTAAAAATAATGGCAGAATCTTTCTTGGGGGGTCTCCGTGGACAAGGAATTGATATTTACTGGCGTGAAAATTTTGTATGCCCTACAGAAGAGCAATATCTGAAAATGGTTTTACTCAGTAAGTAATCCACTATAAAACTGATATTTTATAAAAATTCATAAAGTGTTTATTGTACATTCGAGGCAATGTGTGCTAGGTAGGAATCGAATCCACGAGGATTCGATTCTTACCCGGAGAACTGTAATAATTCCAAATATTTATTTTTCCTATTTGAATAAAGTTCAGCATTGAGGTCCTTTTAACGTTTTACTTAGAGGAGAAAGTGAACAACGGAATAGTTTATTATTATGTTACGTTCATCTACCTACATATAGTGCTCATATTATATTCGTGCCTCAGATTCTTTTTAATAAACTGTTGCCTTTTTACAAAACCGCGTCATTGTTAAAATTTATAATTTAATAATTAAATATAAAATTACAATTTTGTAATCGTGATGGTCGTGGATTTGATTCGCCCTGGGAATAATGAATTGTTCTCATTTCTTTGCTGTGTAAAAGGAGTGCCAAGGCACTCCGTTTACAGCGCAAAGGCAGCGTCACTGACACTATGTTTCCCATTTACATAATCTACTATATATAATATGGGATGCAACGTCAAGCTAAAAAGTGAATTGTTATTTCAGAGACTGGCTATATGTTCAGTGGGTCGTATGAGATGATGCAGCTATATAGTGACAACAAGAAGGATTATAGCAATATTGTTTCTATTATGGGAGGATATTTTCAAATTAGAGATGATTATTGCAATTTAATCCATCAAGAGGTGATTTTTATTTATACATAAAATTTAATTTATTTTCATTTTCAATAGTTTTTTTGTACAGATGCTATTAATAAGGCAATTATACAGAGTGTTTTGTCATCATCATTTTAAATAAAACCACAGTTTTAACTTCTCTTACTGTATAAAAGCCTTATACGATTAAAACAAAAGAGATTGAAGAAAAGGTTTTTTTTTCAAACAAAATAATTAATAAAATTATCGTCGTAAAATAAAACGCTATTTGTTAAGAATGACGCACATAGACACAAACCTATCAAAGCGACAACATAACACACGCCTCATTCACGAAATCGAGTCGTAGGTATTGGTTCTTTCTGGTATGTTTTTTGAGAAAGAAAAGTGGGCATCGTTTTGTAGTATTTTTGTAGTAGAAGGTGTTTACGTTATTGGTATCTATTCGTAACTGTCTCACACGTAATACAGTATGGATAACAATCGTGAAATGAAAAAGATTCTACGTCTAAACTGTTGTCGAATTTTAATAAATAATAATAATAATAATACATAGTTTATTAAGCAAATTTCTTACAAAATCCACTAGTGCTTGGAGCCTCTTTTTAAGCATGTTATTGCCTGTACCAGGAGACTCATCTCTTCCATTAGCATTAAAAATCATAACAATGATAGAAACCTTAAGTTAAAGTATATCATTTAACAATATACAGGATGGAAGAGGCAGCGCTCCTTTTACGGAAACAGTATATAGGGTAAAATATTTCAAACCCATACCTAAAGAAATTAATCAAGATGCCTCAACAGTTTGGACGTAGGGTTTTTTTTTCATTCCACGATTTTTATCCAGACCTGTATTTTGTGTGACGCGATTACGTATAGATCCCAATAACGTAAACACTTACTACTACAAAAATACTACTAAAGGTTAAGCAACTTTGAACTTTATCGCGATTACCTACGACTCGGTTTCGGAATGAGGCGTGTGCGGCGGTGTTCCTTTGATAGGTTTATGCGTGCGTCGTCCTTACAAATGGCGTTTTATTTTAAAACGACAATTTTATTATTTATTTTGTTTGAAAAAATAACTTTTTCATTTTTGGGAATTTATTTTTTTCTGATTTATATTAAGCTTTTATAGAGTAATTAAAATTGTGGTTTCATTTAAAGTGGTGCTTACACTTCCACCCTGTATATTTCCTAATTATATATTTTTTTGTTTGTATTGTTATTATTTTATTTATTTATTCCAAATTGTGTTACTCATGTGTATTTGTGACTGTTGTTTGTTTTATGATTGTAGGTGTGTAGGTATGTATATAAATGTATTTAGTGTATTGCTATTTAGCATGCTCAATAAGAGCTTCAGTTTCCTCATATGTAAGTAGTGTCAGCCATCCTTTAAGTTTCTTTTTACACTCACAATATCGCAAGTGGTATACATTTACTATTTTATTCACTTATACAAAATCATATCATTATTATACAAAAGCATGAACGTGACTCATATTGAATGCTAGCAAAGAAAGTTTTAGTTGCGGGGATATGCGCTATTATTATCTTTTCTTCTTTTATTCTTTCTTTGTGGGTCATATGGTAGTGATTTGTGTTTTTTTTAAATTACTTGCTACATGCAGAGTTTCCTAACTGTCAGTAAGCAACTTTGTCGATACAATTGGTCTGTAGGAAACCTTACATTTAAAAAAAAAAAACTTTAATAAGAGCTCTTTGTGCGCGTTCTAGAGTTAGGAATCTTGTTTCTACAGGACCTCCCCAAACGGGGATACAATAAATCAGTATTGATTGAGCTAGGGCGACATACACACATTACATTTGGATCGAGTTTTGGAACTACATGTCGCAGGGTACGAAATAAGAAAATTAATTTTCTAATTCTACTCGAGACATTCTCTAGATGGGGGTACCATGATAGCTTTTGGTCTACTGTTACACCCAAATGTTTTATGCATGTGACTTTTTCTTTAGTAGGACAGTTACGTCTATTGTTTTGCACGTCTTCGCATGTGTGTATTTTTATATAAAAATAATAATCAGACTGTGTTTGATTATTTTTTGTGAACGAGATATATTTGGTTTTATCTGTGTTAAGTGTCAGTAGATTAATGTTTATAATAATATAATAATAATATAATAATAATAATAATAATACTTTATTGCACTAAAAAAACCAAAGAAACAATATAATAGCAGTTTCATATTTACAAAAAGACGACAAATAGTGCAATGGCGGCATTATCACTAAAAGCGATTTTTTACAGCCAATCCGTTGAAAGAATTTATTACATAAAAGACGGCAGAAAGGTGCAAAAAGTAATAATTGTTTTATTTTACACAAATATGATATTATTAAATATAAATAAGTTATTTATCTTATAAACATACATATACATATACTTACATACATGCAAATATAAATACATACTTACACACACCCTCACATCTCTATATATAATAAGACAGTAAAAATATTTTGTCTGTACATTTAGTAATTTTGACTGAAATCGATAGATCATCGCAATCAAATGATACGAGGGTTTATTATAGTTTTGTTTTTTGTTGCATTTTCTATCAATACTATACTTCCCGTTGATATACAATTACGAAATTTGGTAAGAAGTTAAAACTTACGGCACGTATAAAGAAAAATTCCAAAATTATTTTCCAAAAAATGATTATTTATTGTATTTGTGTCGCAGAAAAAACTATTAGGTATAAATTTTTATCTGTTCTTAATTTGATACAAAATGACAACTTTAATAAGTGGTAGTGTATACAAGACACTGGTAGATACGGAACTCTCGGTTCATGAGTACGACTCGAGCTTGACCGAAAATGTTGATTATTTTATAGATTATATAAAAATGTCTAAAAAATGCTTTCTATGCGTACTCTGTAATACTACATATCAACCAATGATATATTTAACTAATAATATAAGTAACTAATTTTAATACTGTAGAGAAGCTAATATTAGTTATTTTACAAAGAATATCGTGAACACTTATTCAAATTAATTAATTAATAATTAAGGCTGTTTGTAATATCTCTATTTCTTAAATTAATAATTATGTAAGTCAAGCGGGCAACTCCGCGGGCAGGCCGCTAGTATATACTAAAAGTGTAGTAAGTTTGCCTTTTTATTTGTTTCCCCTTCAACAAAGACAATATTTTTCTATAAAACCACATCAATAACAGGTTTTTATTTTATTTTTAGGCTTTAGAAGAATGGCCCGGAGAAAATGATATAGAGGTAACAATTATTTAGACTATACTACTAGGCGCAGTTTGATAAGCTTTACTGTAACCACATTGGTTGTGTAAATGAGTTATTCTCATTGTCCCACTCTGGTAAGATAAAATGCGAGGATAAAATCCGCCATTCAACGTGATGTGTCGCTAATTCAACAAGTAAACAAGAATGAAGCAGATATTTTATATATATATATATATATATATATATATATATATATATATATATATATATATATATATATATATATATATATATATATATATATATATATATATATAGACACACCGTTCCCCACTTTCCACCGAGTTCTGGAGGCCTTGCGTGTTGAGTGGCGGAACTCAACGCCGCACTTTGCCTCGACACCAGAGCGAAGAAATGAAAATAGAAATGTAAGTAAATATTTTATCTCCTCAAGTAGGGTTCGAACCCACAACCACTCGATTTTACAGTCACACTCTGTGCCCCTGTGCCACGACTGCTCTCATGGATGATTCTCATGGATTAATAACCATTTGCAATATCTCCAAAATGGGGAGGAAAGTTTGGTACTCTAAAATATAATTCATTGAATATTTAAGGCAATAAGAGATCAAGATTTCTGCGAGGATATAACGGAGGGCAAGTTTAGTTTTCCCGTTATACACGCGCTGAGCACACCTGAAGGCAAACCAGTACTTAGTATCCTTTAAAACTGTTATTTATTTGATAAATTGAAAAGAAGCCATCGTGGCGCAGACATAGCGTACACAACTTTTAATGGTTAAGCGGTTTTGTGTCTTTGTATTTTTATTTTTTTATAATATGTAGAGGACAGTAGTAGCACAGGGGCACAAGTGTGTGACATACCAATGTATACACTTGTTTTAGGTTCGACCGTCACTCGATTTTTTTTTAAAATTTATACTTTCACTTACTCGTGGTCGACACCATCGAGGTAAAGCGCGATGTTGAGTTCCATCACTCAACCCGCAATACCTCCAGAATTTGGCGAAAAATGGGGATGGGATAAATTAACTGAAAAACAATGTAGCTATAACTTGGAGCGCCGATATTTTTAGCTTTTATATATATAGATATATATTTAAAAGTTAAAAAATAATTGAATACAATAACCAGGTTGGCACCGACTCCAATAATAAACGATTTTAAATAGTCTTAAACTGTTACATTATTTTTTTTTTACCAAATTTAGTATTTTAAATCTTAATTTTCCACTTTGAGTTCCGCCACTCAACAAGCTTTGTTGCAGAATTCGGCGGAAAGTGGTCTCAAGTGGAAAGTAAAACAAGTGTCTTAATGGGATCGAAGTGTCTTAACACTAGGTTCTCAGATTCTCTTTGTTTGTGAAGCTAAATAAATATTATTTTATATAATTTTTTGAGCAATTTATTCAGACATTTTAAAGCAAAGAACTCGAGACGTTCAACTAAAGAAGTACTGTGTGTCTTTAATGGAAAAGATTGGCAGCTTGCAATATACACGTGACGTTTTAGAAAAATTGGATAGAGATGCTAGAGAGGAGGTAGTTTAATTAATTAAAATATTGTAACTAAATTAAATCATTTTTTTAAGGAGCATTTTTTGTAAAAAAAAAACATTTTTATGTAAAAAATACAATTGTAATATTTATACTTTACTATTATTGATAAAAAAAAATTGAACGTCAGTATGAAATGAGCAAGCGATTTTTTAAAATCATTTTTAAGTTATAATCATATTCAAATATAAAATCTTAGAAACAAATTTAATTTTCTACGAGACTTAAAGCATATTAAAAATTATATCTTAATATTTTTAAATGAATAATGTTTATTAACATGTAATAAAATAAAAAAATAGAATATTACATAATAAAATTCTTTTTATTGTTTTTAAGGTTGCTAAACTCGGTGGAAACCCAGAGATGATAGCTGTGCTCGATGAACTTTATTCTTGGAAAACCAATTAAA
>JAATLQ010022155.1:0-16490 GCA_013421005.1 Heliconius erato x Heliconius himera
TTGGCCAATTTTCTGTCAAGCAAACCGTCCAGCACCTTGGCTATAACCGTAGCCAACGATATAGGCCTATAATTGGACAAGTCGGAGGCATCCCCCGTTCTATTCTTTATAATAGGCACAACAAGAGTGTACATCATTTCATCCGGTAAATAACAATGGCTCACACAGAGATTAAAAAACATTGTAAGAACTCGCGGCAAATGCAATCCTGCGTATTTCAGATGTTCGATACTGAGATCATCGTGACCGGGAGACTTGCCCCTAACCATTCCTTTAATAACTGAGGCGACCTCAGACTCAGAAAACCCCACAGTGAACCTTTCATCCACTGTATAGATATACGAAAATGCTATGACACTGTTTTAAGAAGAACCACAAATGATTTTATACAGAAAATGGTTGTAAATTGTCGGGAACCGATTAAAAGAATGCATCTAAGAAATGGGGTAAATTGCCCTTTAAGTCGGCATCTGTCACCTCTTTTATTTACAAACGACTAAGTTTAGGCCACTTCTTAGCAAAATCACCTGAATAGTGTGAAGGCATTTAAAGGAAAACAGCTTTGTTTTTTTGTGTAATAAAATAAGTTACACTTGCATGTTACTGTAAATGCGACAGGTTGTGGGTTCGATTCTTACTCGAAGAAAAGAACAACAATTAAATATTGTATATATTTTTCCAGAATTCAGCGAAAAATGGATAGCGAAGTGTCTCAATACTAGGCTTCCTCTGCCTACCCGGGCATATACGGGATACTGCGTAAAAAGTCACAACTTTCAAAAAATACAACCGTTGTATTTTAAGTTGTAACAACTCTAGTGTACGTTGTACTCATTCTATATTTAAGTAAATACAAATATTGCAAATGCAAGTCTTATATAACTAGCCAGAAGTATGCACATATGTATTGCTGTGTGAATAAATCAACAGTGGGTTCACAGTAAACACTAATTGTATAAACTTTGCTTGTTATCTAGTAAACATATATTGTATACGCTTGATGAAGACAGTCTTCGCTCAGATAGTATTCTCTAAATAGTGTTATCACTGCAGTTTAGTAAAAACGTCATTTTAGACTTTATATATTATCAAGGTATATAGGTGGTTGTGGTGCAGTGGCACAAGCGTGTTAAACGTGACAGTTGTGGGTTCGATTCTCACTCGGAAGAATGAATTTTGAAAGAAATTAGATAATAAAAAACAATTGGGATTCTTGTTAGAAAACTAACATTACAACAATACAAAGTAGATACGATTCAATTTATAAGCTTTATTTTTTATATTTTAATCAAGTGGTAGTACTTGACGGGCTTGTTGATTGAAAAATATTATGTTGAATTCTGTCATTAAAATGATATATGATGATGAACTGATTATTACTTCAAAATTTCTGCCTCAATAGTACCTAAATATAATACTAGCGGCTCGCCCACGGCTTCGCCAGTTTAAAATGCATGTTTATTGATTTAATATGCACAATTGATTGACAACTATAATGACTTCTAATATGATTTTTTTACGACATTATCGTCAAAGAATTTTTGATTGTTTTAAATAAAAAAATACGACCATTGTTGATATTTGATATTTATAAAATATACATAAAGCTAATTATTTATTACACGTATATATTTTTGTAACTTTATGTTCTTTTTACCTATATAATATACTCTGTTAAATGTGCTGATGTTAGTGAATAATTTAATTTACTCATTCAGACAAACAGCCTTAAATGTTAAATTATTGATTTGAAGGATTCATAATATTCTTTGTAAAATAACTGTAATAATTGCATATTAACTCCTGTACAGTTTTTAAATTAGTTACATATATTATATGAACGAACCAGCCAAAAAATCTTTGTATTTACTTGATATTTCTTTCAAGATCGTTCTTTATTTCTGTGTTGAATTCATTACGACTTAAACTTAACTGTTATGATTTATAAAGGTAATCTCAACTAACAATTCAATTTTGTTTACTTTATTGTATAAAATATTATATAATAGCGCTTCAAAATATTATAAATATTATAAATATTTTTATCAACAGTCATATAACCCAGACGTTTCGAATGTCATTCTTTAGTCTTACCAGCGCGATTGCTATATAATATTCTGCAAGGACATTCGCAGGCAAGCTAATGCCTTGAGTTCATTCAAATGACGATAACTTTTTTTTTAATGAACCGATTTTGATGAACTAAACTTTAGTACTTAAGTTGAGTTAAAACAAAGCAATTGGTGAAATTTTCAAGTAAATCGGTTCAGAACTTTCTTAGAAAAATGCGGACAAAAATATGTCGACAGACAGACAGACAGACAGACAAGAAATTCAAAAAAAAAATTTTTGCTTTCTATTATTCTTTTTAAGTGTCCCTCTATCCATTTCAGTCAAAATTACTAAATGTACAGACAAAATATTTTTACTGTCTTATTATATATAGAGATAATAAAAATAATATTCATCAAATTGAGGCCAGTCGTGGCGAGCGGTACGAGGTGTGACTGTAAAACCGACTGGTTGTGGGTTCGATCCCCACTCGTGGAGATAAAATATTTATTTAAATTTATATTTCCATTTCTTCGCTCTGGTGTCGAAGTTAAGCGCGGCATTGAGTTCTGCCACTCACACGCAATGCCTCCAGAATTCGGCAGAAAGTGGGGAACGGAGTGTCTTAACATTAGGTTCCCTCTGCCTACCCTGCTGTGTGCGGGATACAGCGTGAAGCTGATTAATTATATAAAGATATAATACACTTATTTTATTAGCAATGGTTTTGTATCCAGCCCATTATAAACATACCGAGATAAATTCTATATAAAGAATCGATAAATAATAAAAACTACAAGAATTATTACAGGATAAGAAAGTTCACTTTTTATTTAACAGCACGTCTGCTAATAAAGATAATATGAACATACATTATACAATGTTACACTGAAATTTTCTTTGCTTTATATAAGCATGCAGCGTAGTGTACTACACGCTTTGTCGTAAAAGATATAACGTTAATAGATAAGACTTCCTTTTCTTATCTTTTTAGCTTATTTTAGTTTATAACCTTAAGTCAACTAGCTACTAAGCTAGTTTACTTAAATTTTTAAAAGCATTATATTAATCCATTCTAATGCCAGAAGAAATAATTTATAAATAATTTTTTTAACTTCACACTGCATCTTGCACATACAATAGAGCAGGCAAAAAGAAAATGAGAACGTAATGCTAAGACTCAGATCCCTTTAACAAACTTCCGTTCCCCACTTTCCTCGATTTTTTTAGCCATTGCGTGTAGAGTGGTGGAATTCATCGCATGCCATGCGCATTCTGCTTTGCTTCATTTCTGCAATTAAAAATATTTGCTTTTCTTTAAGTGGAAATCGAATCTACAACCTGTCGCATTTACAATGGTACGCTTATGCACTTGCGCCACGCCTATAAATAAATAAATTTACTGTTTTGATTTTTTTTTATTTGGCGAAAATAGCTATCTATAACACAAGTCCTATTAGTTATATATCTATAGCATAAAGAACAAAGTCAACATATAACAAGAAAGGCTTAAATATTAACACTTGTAAACCCTTCTGGCAATAGCAATACAAGTTCTTTAATATATTCAGATAAAAGGTGAAAAAAATCGTTTCGATGTTATCCGTAAGATAAACAAAAGCATTCTATAGAATGGAAGCGGAGCACAATATTTTACGATATCTATTTATTTATAAATCTCTCGTCTTTGTACTACTGAAAAATGAGTTATTTTTATGTGGAAAACACAAGAAAGTAATTCATTTTTTAAGAGAAAGAAATGAATTAAAACATGCTTAGTAATGTTGTATTTTTAATTTTTGTGAAGTGTTTTCATAAGGCGTATTTAATGATAGGTTTTTCTTTTTTCTAGGAAAGTACCAACATTTATGTATAAATTTCTTAGTAACAATAAACACAGTTAACGTGTGATCAAGCTAGCGTAAAATATTTTATTTGTGATCCTTATATTTTAAATAGTTTTTTTTATTTAACAATAATTCACTGAAGACATTTTTCTATGAGCACAAAAGTGCATATGCACTACACATGTGTATGTACAAATGTGTGTGTCATACATTTATTCATATCCACGTTCATGCATACACAGCACGCACATATTATTTTTTTAATTTATTGCATTTTACTTAATTTATTGACTTTTAAATATACTTCGAACTTAAGTTCTGAAGATTAACTTGAGAAAGTGTTATTCTCTCTCATTACCACCCGCCCAACATTTCCATTTTTCATTAACTAAAAACAACATTGTTTCTAACCAAGCATCATTAACTAAGATTTTTAGCTTCACGCTGTATCCCGTACATGACAGTGGAACCTGGGAACCTAGTGCTAAGACACTCCATTCCCATTAAACACTTCCGTTTCCTACTTTCCGCCGAATTCTGATTGATGGCATTGCGTACTGAGTGATGGAACTCAACGACGCGCTCTATCTCGTTACCAGAGCGAAGAAATGAAAATATTAAATATTTCATTCCTCCGAGTACGGATGGAACCCACAACCGTCGTGTTTACAGTCGTATGCTTGTGCCCCTGCGCCACGACAAGCTCAAATGCTTATTTTCACAATACTATAAAAACTCCACGTAATAATAGTATAGTCTATGAATATCTTATAAGGTTCAAAATTACGATAAAGGTATTCGTGAAACCGCACATTACAGATGCAAACACGCTGTGCACCCTTCTCACACTGTCATACATATGAATTAATAATATTTAGTATTTATTATTCAATATATATGATAGAAAATTAAGATAAGCCAGACGATTTAGATAAGTAAAATACTGAAACATTGATAGCGTATAATTGTGATGAATGTAGGTTCGATTTCCACCCGAAGGAATTAATAATTTTTACTTCTCTGCTCTGTTAGGGCAGAGCACAAGCCGCCACTCTACAAATATTTTTTCAAAATCATAAGAGAAAGTGGAGAACGTTCAGAAATAATTGAATTTATAAGAAACGTTTGCATTAATAAGTAACAGGTTTTTTATAGCTTTACATTAAAAACAACATTCAGTTAAGCAGCGCCATATAAAATGAATATTTAATTAAGATTTTCCTAACTAGCTTACAATATATATTATTTCTCAACATAATATTAAATAGAAAACCATTATTATCAGATAATTTTAGCATTATGCCTAGAACTTAATAATTTAGGCTTAAATAATTATGAACCTGATACTGCCTTCTCCTACTCCCTGGTCTACGTCGACGGAGCGGATCTGCATTAGCGCTTGACTGGCGCACCCGCTCCGCGGCCTCCTTCAGTGCAATAACAGATTCGCAGAAGGAGACTCCTGTATACCACTTACTCACACTATCCAGCATGGCCTCCACCACATTAGCAAGTGAGAGATCCCTACTCCCTACAGCCATTAAGGCGTGGTGTTATAGGTACCAAGCGGATCATTCAGCCCACGTGTGATGCGCCGAATCTTCGGAGGATCACACTCATGTACACCGGCGACATCTCCCGACGTGCAATCTGATGGTCAGGTATTTGCCGAAACGACCGTGCCCCATCAGTTTAGGCCAGATTCAGGCTAGTGCAGGTGCACCACCCACTTAAACCTCACGGTGCTTCTCCTCGACCGCCACTGGCCGCGAGACGCGGGGACATTAGTCATCCGCGAAACGGGGCGGCGGGAGCCTGCAAGGCACGTGGGCACCCTCGACGGCCTGCTCGGAGTAACGCGCGGGAGCAATCCTGCGCGCGACTACTTGGGCCAGGTTAGTAGGTGGCCAGCTTCCCCAAGCTGACCGCCCTCTAGCGCGTTAGGGCGGAAGGCGGCGATCTGGTGCAGGTGCACCACCCTGAACCAAACCTAACTTAACCTAAGAAAACGAGTTAGATTAGGTTATTTTTTATATATTTTTTTATCTGAGTGGATCATATAACCTGTTTGAGTCACCACTTGGATTTGTACCAGTCATTAGGATTTCCTAACATAAAAAAATGTTTTCATAACTTTTTTAATAAAATAATTACTAATAATTTGAGGCCATCGTGGCGCATAGGCACAAGGGTGAGACTGTAACGCGTCAGTTTTGGAGTCGATCCCCTCTCGAGGGAAAGAATTATTATTTATTAATATTTTCATTTCTTTGCTCTGGCAACAAGGTAAAAGCCCGGCGTTGAGTTCCGCCATTCAAGACGCAATGTGTCGAAAAATTCTGCAGAAAGTGGGAACCCGAGTGTCTTAACACTAGGTGCCCTCGGCCTACCCTGCTATATGCGGGATACAGCGTGAAGCCGATTTAGATTTTTTTGGATATCATTTATTATTTTCAGTAACACATATAATTCTTTTACGTCGGCACCTTTATTTCCTTTTGTTAAACAAAAGGAATTATTTTTATACTTTAAAAGTATAAAAATAAAAAAAAGAAATTGAACCTTTGTCAAAATGTACTTAATTATATTTTTTATTGTGCTGACATATAGCTAATGAACATTATATATAATGCTCGGACAATTTAATTATTAGAATAGTTATTACCAAGCCATCCTCATTATTTCAGTAATTATAGTAAACAGAACATTATAGAACTTAGTATTTACTAAAGATCTAAAGATCCTTGGATAAGAGATACTAAAGATCCTTGGATCTTTACAAGTAAAATTAAAAAACGAGTAATGACACAAGTAAAATAAAATTTAAAACAGATTATAAAATATCACTATTTGTTCTCTTCTGGCCAGTAGAGGCCAGTCGTGGCGCAGGGGCACAAAATGTGATTGGTTGTGGGTTCGATCCCCACTTTAGTAGATGAAATATTTACTTAAATTTATATTTCCATGTCTTCGTTCTGGTGTCGAGGCAAAGCGCGGCGTTGAGTTCTGCCACGTTCACACGTTCAACACGTAATGTTTCCAGAATCCGGCAGAAAGTGGGAACAGAGTGTTTTAACACTAGGTTCTCTCTGACCACCCTGGTATGTGCGGGATACAGCGTGAAGCTGATTTAATTTTTTTAATTTTTCTGTCCTTTATCTTTTGACATGATATATTTTTGGCCAGATAAAACATATTTTGTCATTTATATTCTGTAAAACAAAATAAGTAGACATACTGAAATTAATGTTATGCATCACAAAAACAATGAAATTCATTTCGAATACATGTACGTGACCCGCTGTCAATTTTTCATTTACAAAATTCATGTCTGTTTCGGACGAAATGATTATAGCGATATGAATATTGTTTTTTTTTCTTTTCCAATTTATTAGTTTTTTAGGTCTTCATTGTATTGAATGATTATTGTATACGAATTCAATCATTTTATTCCCATCATCAATTTTAACATCAGTAATAATTCTGGTTTATTTTTGTTATTGATGTGACTTTTGTATTGTTAGCATAATTTACTTGTATTATATATAGCATTATTTCTAAATATCCTCTTTATATTCAGGTGTCTGACTACTTCCAGGGCACTCTCTTGCTCAAGCGGCTCTGTCGCCAACCCACCAAGAGGAAACCGTTATTTCACTCCGACGATTCTATCCGGTATGATCCTGCTGATAGAGTTGATGTCCTGGCGAATTACTTGGTCAGTTCAAGCCGAATCACAATCTCCGACCCGCATACCATCAGTATTTCGAAGAGGAGGTCACACACCAGCTCACTGAACCGGCACTACGTCTCCCGCCGCCGCTGTTTATTTCGCCAATCGCAGTGAATCATTGGCAAAATCAAAGCGAAGAAGGACGTCACGGCATTGCCAATGGGGCTCATTTATTAGACATCTGCTATTCCAGATAATCACCGTCTTGACCAGGCTTTTTAATTTCTTTCTTTCTTTTTTGCTTTCTAACTTGGAGTGATACTCTACCGACAGACTCACACGTGAAGACAGCTGCCCACGCTGCCAGGGTCGCGCTTATCTTGTTTCGCCCGATCCTGCGTTTCAGACTTCCTCTGCGTACCAAGATCTCATAATTTAAAATCTACGTCCGCCCTCATCTTACATATTCTGCGCCGGCGTAGTACTGACTGATCAGCACGCGCCAGCACAACACTCTCAAGTCGTGTAGAATATTGCGCTTATACGCGTGCTCTTGCCTCACCCGGGCTCTTGCCTCATTTTACAGTGTTCAGAATAGAAAAGGTCATTGAACGCATACTTTTATTTTTTTGAAAGCATACTTTTATTTTGCATAGGTACATAATATTCGATTGTGAATACTTCACTATTTCGATATATTCCGTTTTTGATGAAATTTTCTTATTTGAAAATTTTTACAAATATTTGATATACTTTGGCTTTATTCTAAGAATATTTGCATTCGTGCGTATAAATATTTCTCTTATATCAATTTATCTATTAGTGAAAATCGTATTAAAAGCTGTATGTATTTTTAAGACTTTAGAATATAAATATATAGAGATTGAATTGTGATTATCACTGTTCATTACATTAAAGATTACAGTAGTCATAAAAGTCAGAATAACAGAACCATAGGACAGGGACGTATTAAGTAAATGCTTTTAAAATTAATCGTCAATATTGATATTCAAATCATTTTTTTATAATATTTAGGTCCAAAGGTATATTTAATAATAGACACATAATAAGAAATTGATATTGTAAGGTCTATTTTAGTTGTTTGTTTCAATTTCCACAGAATACACGATAATTTATATTTCGGCTTCATTGTTGTGTATCTTGGTGTAGTTGGCGGTAAACTCTCGAATCTACTAACGCATTGATATAGACTTGAACGTGTTCCAAGAATAAAGACATGCTGTTTCTGCTGATATCACTATTATTATTATTATGGCTACGATACTTTATATTTTGTATTTTTTAACCTTTGCAGGTTATTTTTTTTGTCTTTTAAAAGCATAATATATGCAGATAAATATATATTTATAAGTAGATAGTAGTAGTAGAAGGAGGCAAACCGCGGTGTTGAGTATCGCCACGCAACACACAGTGCTTCCAGATTTCGTCGGAAACTAGAACAAAAGTGTCTTAATGGGAACGAAGATTCCCAGGTTCTGCCTGCTTATCCTGCTACGTGCGGGATATAGCGTGAAGCAGAAAAAAAAAGAAAATAGTACTTTTAAGCTTTAACATATTTTATATTGCCATATCATTTATATACCTATCTACCTATCAGTGAAATATATAATAATTTTAGACATATTAATATATGCATTAATATATATATTTTTTGTTGTAATTGGATATAGGTACCGGTCAGTCAACCATCAACGACTACGAACATTCGTTATATTAGTCATTATACTTCTCTGGAAAAAAATAATGTCAAGAGCACAAAAGTTAAAAATATAAACGGACTACAAAAGATAATAATATAATTAGGGAATCACGTACAATTTGTCTCAGGTGTAGAAGCGCAAATAACAAAACAAAAAGGCGAAAGGGAAAAACAATTGCTATCTTTCATCCGTTTAATAATTTTGCTACGAAACATAATAAAAAATGAACTTATTTTTCTTTTAGTAAATAATATTATTATCTTTTAGTAAATAATATAAAAGTAATTTCACAAATTTGCGATGATCGCGAAGAGAATAGTTTTTTGTGATAAAGTCAGCTTCACGCTGTGTCCCGCACCCATCCCCACTTTCCGTCGAGTTCTGGAGGCCTTGCGCGTTGAGTGGCGGAACTCAACGCCACGCTTTGCCTCGATACCAGAGCAAAGAAAATATAAATGTAAATAAATATTTCATTTTCTCGAGTGGGGATCGAATCCTCAACCAGTCGATTTTACAGTCACACTTTGTGTCCCTGCACCATGAATAACGGTTAAAATATAAAGGTTTATTTATTTATTATCTTATACTTAATTTGACGCCAGTCGTGGTGTAAGGGCACAAGCGTGCGACTGCAATCGCGATAGGTTAGTTTGATTTACACTCGAGGAAATGAAATATTAAATATTTTATTTTTCTCGTTCTGGAACGAGGCAAAGTGTAGCGTTGAGTTCCACCACTTAACATGCATTGCCTCCAGAATTCTGCGGAAAATGGGAAACGGAATTGTCTTAATGGGAACGGTGTTTCTTAACACTACGTTCTCAGGTATCCTCTACTACCCCGCTACGAGTATGTTCGGATTACAACGTGAAGCTGAAAAAAATACTCAACATTTTATTATATAAAATACGGAGATTTTTGGCTGTGGGATAGTCTCTGGGTTGCAGGCGTGATAGTTGTTTCAGTCCTTTCCTGGGGAAATGATTTGCCTTACTCTGACAAAGCGCGGTGCTCAGCTTGTTGTTGTGCTTAAAAGCTATCGTCGTGTAGCAGGAAAGTGTCCGTAATCGTCGTGGATTCAAATATTCCTCGGGAAAATGCTTACATTTGAAACAAAATTGCTTTCTTTCTATCCAGCAATAAGGTCTTTCTGAGACCATCGCAATATGCACAAAATGTATAAATATAGTAATTGTTTTACACTAAAATGTTTAATAAACTCAGTGTTACTTTGTTTCTGTATTAACGTTAAGGTTCCACCGCATAAGATCGTGAGTTACTATGATATGATAGTATGACGTTACCTCGCAAAAATTATAGAGTCGACTTTCAACAAAGTTGACAAATGGTTGTAGTTGCATAGAAAACATGTTACTTTATAAAATGTTGTTAGTAATTTTATCTTTACATATTCGTAGGTGCAAGATAGATAGATCATATTAAATTAGCTTCACGCTGTATCCTGTACAAAGCAGGGTATCCAAAGGGAACGTAGTGTTAACACACTCAGTTCTCCCTTTCCGCCGAATTTTTCGGGGCATTGCGTGTTAAGTGGCGGAACACAACGCGGGGATTTTGTCTTGGTGCCAGAGCGAGGAAAATGCCCGAGTGGGGAGTGACACTGCGCCACGACAACTCATGCTTACAGGCCAAATAATATAGTTATAAGGCGTTCTTCTATTCACTCTACTTATATAAAACCTACTCTATAATAAAAACTTAGTGTGCTTCATATTTTATACAGACCTATATATCGATTAGGGCATAAGTTGATCATTTCGCTTATAAAGAAGAATAAGAAGCATCATTTGAACCTGAAACCAACGCTGTGTCCAGAACATCTTTATAAATGCAATAAGAAAATTAGGACATGGCAAACTAGCATTTATTTCACATACAAATAGTAATGGAATTTATTGTAATTGGATATTATAGCGCTATTTGCTTGTCTAATATCAACACTCTTGTATTAGTTACCCACTTAATAGCTATTCCAGGATAAGAGTGGTATTATGGCTTTAAGTAAATAGTATTTTTTGTTCGTATTTGTGGTCATGTAGCGTGGTAATGGATGACTGTGGGACGACATTAAGGACGGAATTAAAGTTGTAAATTAGAATTTTTAATGCCAAAAGCCGTTTAAAGGTGCTGGTAAAAGTTGCACTCTGTGGCACCATTTTAAGGTTCAATATTATTCGAATACTATTTTTAATAAAATGAAAATGAAATTTTGATTTTGTACTCCGTGGTACAAAATAATTTAAATTGACATTTCCGTGATTTGTAAACTAACTATATAAGTAATAAATTTTTACCTATTTCGATTGTCAATGATTTATAATTTCGTCACTAAAATAGAGACGTTACTGTTAATTCAGACAAGTTTGAGAAGGTAAGACGAATTTATAGTTGTCGCTAACAGAAGGTAATTTACAGTGTACTATTTTATATATTTTTATAATTTTGTGTAGATCTGTGGTCGGTATTGGGCAATAAAAACAAAATGGTATCTTTGGTTAATTCTGATTACCATATCGGTAATTTTGACATCTACAACATAATGATGTATAATAAAATATTATAAACATACAAACCTAAGTAAATAAAATATTAAATATAAATATCTCTATATATTATAAAATAAAGTCGCCCTACGCCTCATTCTGGCCTTTCTAACTCTACTTCTTCTAAACCATCCACGATTTTGATGCGGTTTTCATCATTAGGTACAGTTTTTCTCATGGAAGGTTTATGTATAGTTTATTATACATATTAATGGTTGCTGCTTGACACCACGGCCAGAAGACTCTGATGCCGTTCCCCAACGCCAGAAGAAAGGAGCTGGACGAGAGAATGCTTCAATGCTAGCTCTATAGTAAAGTAGGTTTAGAAGCAATTTCACGTATTTTGGACCTTTCTAAATAGTTATAATGTATTATTTTAGCGCAACATATTTGGTTTCATCTTTCGTTTAAGTGTTTTTAGGTAAAAGAATAGTAGGTGGTAGACTACCTACTATGTTGTTTATGATTTTTATCATTTAAGTATTCTGTTGTTAGTGTCGTTTGTTTAAGAAATATAATATAGTATATTAAGTAAATAATTCAGTAGTTTAAGCGGGCAAACACGCGAGTGGGTCTATATTTAAAATGCAATATTAATACTTCCGTTTAATAACTTGTCTTATTAAAACCTGTAGATCTCAGCTTTTGTTATCAGCAGTTTAATTTCAAACACGTTGAATGCCGATAAAAAACGAAGCTCTTTTAAAAGCTTCATTACGAGTAGATGTCGGAGCGCTAAAATGTAACAAAGGAAATTGTAACGATACAAAACGAGATTATTTTGTTTTCCTTTCTTTTCTACGGGATTTCCCTAATTTGTCTGTGTTGATGCAAATAAGCCAACTGTTTGAGTGATTGGGGGACGTATCACTAAAGGGAAGGTAATTAGTGAAACAAATATTTTTTTATCTATAATTTAGAAAACTTAACAACATTGGTTGAAGTTTACGAAGCAGGAAGATTAATTAAATAATTGAATTACATTGTGCTACTTGAATTAGAGCCTAATTTGCAATTATTCTGGAAGGAATAATAAAGCGAATCTATATATATATAAAAGGACATGTACATGACTGACTGAGGTAAGACGCACGCACCGCCGTAACCGCTGTGCGTAGAAACCAGTGGCCAGTCGTGACGTAGGGGCATAGAGTGTGACTGTAAAATCGACTGAAATATTTATTTCAATTTATAATTTCTTCGCTCTGGTGTCGAGGCAAGGCGCGGCGTTGAGTTACGCCACTCAACACGCAATGCTTCCAAAATGCGGCGGAAAGCAAGGAACGGTGCGCCTTAACACTGTTCCCTCTGCCTATACATGCTCTGTGCGGGATACAGCGTGAAGGCGATTAAATTTTCAATTCGTTTTTTTTTACGTTATAATAACTTTGTTGGAAATTGTACTCATTTTGTAATTAAGTAAATACTACTACAAATGCAAGTACCTAGCAAGAAGTATGCATATATGTATTGCTGTGTGAATAAATATCTATTTGAATAAGCAAATCTACAGTGAGTTCAAAGTAAACACTAATTATATAAACTTTGCTTGTTATCTAGTAAACATATATTATATACGCTTGATGAAGACAGTCGTCGCTCAGATAGTATTCCCTATATAGTGTTATCACTGCAGTTTGGTAAAAACGTTGTATATCAAGGTATAGATAGGTGGTTGTGGTGTAGTGGCAAAAGCGTGACCGTAAACGTGATGGTTGTGGGTCGATTCTCATTCGGGGGAATGATTTATTATTTATTAATATTTTTATCTTTTCGTTTTCGTAACAAGGCAAAGTTACGTCACACAACACGCAATGCATCTAAAATTCGGCAAAAAATGGGGAATGGAGTGTCTTAATTCTAAATCTCCTTTGCCTTCTCTTCTATATGTGGGATACAGCGAGAATCTGGAAAAATGTAACAAAATAAAATATATACTATGGCAATATTATTGTAATAAACGTTTAGCGCAATGATTGCATTCTAATATGCTATTAGCACATAGCAAACTTAAAATATTAGTAGATATGGAATAAGAAATGATAAATGACTTTGATTTAATCAATTTTTTCTATGCCTTAGGTTTAGTTTTTTGAGACCGCTATATTAAGATTAATAGTTTTACAAATAATTAATTATATTAAATTGATGTTACGTTAACGGTAACGTAGCATTGCCTTACTTTAGAGCCAGAATTATTTTATTATAGTTCGAAGCAATCGTGAAATGGGACCCTGTTCAACTGTACGTGGGTTGATTGTGGTTTCTATCTTTTATTATTTATTTTATTTCTTATAATTATATTTCAATTCCTTCATTTCTACGATCTACTGATCTTCTTCTTCTAATTAATTCTTGTAGAAATATTGTATAACAAACATCAGGCGGAAGTCAAGGGTTAATTTTGTTAATTTGTACTTAATTAGATATTTATCTGAAACTTCGCAGTGTTTACTTATAACAAACTATAATTAAATCTAAAGCTGGTATTTTTAACTTAGAGCAAAGGATAATAAGCTTTTTTGTTGTTTTACAGAAACTTGGGTTGGCGATTTGTTATTTAGTCATCTATATATATAAAAGGACTTGTGCTGACTGACTGAGGTAAGACGCACGCAGAGCCGTAACCGCTGATGGTAGAAACGTGAAATTTGGGCAGATGTTTATTTTCATATTCTGGACATCCACTAAGAAGGGATTTTGAAAAATTTGAACCCTAAAGGGAAGAAATAGGGGTTGAAAGTTTGTATGGAATTTTTATTTTATCTGTACCGATTTTTATAAAATTTGAAATTCAGACTCTTAAAAATATTTCATTGAACACGTGTTTCATAGTTTTTATGAATTCACCCTCTAAGGGTTCAAATAAGGGGTTGAAAGTTTATATGGAAAAATCTTTAAATTGCCACCGATTTTTATAAGAATTTAAATTCAGACTGTTAAAAATATTTTATTGAACACGTGTTTCGTGGTTTTTTTAGAATTCACTCTTAATAAGCGGGCGAAGCCGCGCGCCCCCTTTAGTCTATATATATAAAAGGACTTGTGCTGACTGACTGAGGTAAGACGCACGCAGAGCCGTAACCGCTGATGGTAGAAACGTGAAATTTGGGCAGATGTTTATTTTCATATTCTGGACATCCACTAAGAAGGGATTTTGAAAAATTTTAACCCTAAAGGGATGAAATAGGGGTAGGAAGTTTGTATGGAAAAAAATTTTTATCTGTACCGATTTTTATAAAATTTGAAATTTAGACTCTTAAAAATATTTCATTGAATACGTGTTTCATGGTTTTTAAGAATTCACCCCCTAAGGGTTCAAATAAGAGGTTGAAAGTTTATATAGAAAAATCTTTAAATTGCCACCGATTTTTATAAAAAAATAAATTCAAGCTGTTAAAAATATTTTATTGAACACGTGGTTTTTTTAGAATTCACTCCTAATAAGCGGGCGAAGCCGCGCGCGCCCTCTTGTCTATATATATAAAAGGACTTGTGCTGACTGACTGAGGTAAGACGCACGCAGAGCCGTAACCGCTGATGGTAGAAACGTGAAATTTGGGCAGATGTTTATTTTCATATTCTGGACATCCACTAAGAAGGGAATTTGAAAAATTTTAACCCTAAAGGGATGAAATAGGGGTTGAATGTTTGTATGGAAAAAAAACTAAATCGACACCGATTTTTATAAAATTTGAAATTCAGACTCTTAAGAACATTTCATTGAACACGTGTTTCATGGTTTGTTAGAATTCTTCCTGTAAGGATTCAAATAAGGGGTAAAAATTTATACGGAAAAATCTTTAAATCGCCACCGATTTTTATAAAAAATTAAATTCATACTGTTAAAAATATTTTATTAAACACGTGTTTCTTGGTTTTTTTAGAAGTCACCCCTAAGGGTGCAAATACGCGGGCGAAGCTGCGCGTGACCACTAGTTGTAGATAAAATTTTACTGCTACAGTGTGTGTTCGAATTTCTAAATACCCATTTTTTATGTAAATTCTCGACATTGCCTAATATTAGATGTAAAAAATATACATATTCACATTAACAAAACTGTCTTATAGCGTACAAAAACAGCCAGCTTTGCTATATGATTAAAATCGTAGTGTACAAATCTATAGAATGAATAAAATTTAGAAATAACATTTTATTAAGAAGCTAGTTTAATATTTCATAGTAAATACTAATAATTTGAGGCCTGTCGTGGCGCAGTGGCACAAAGTGTGACTGTAAAACCGACTGCTTGTGGGTTCGATCCCCACTCGAGGAGATGATATATTTACTTAAATTTATATTTCCATTTCTTCGCTCTGGTGTCGAGGTTAAGCGCGGCGTTGAGTTCTGCCACTCAACACGTAATGCCTCCAGAATTCGGCAGAAAGTGGGGAACGGGGTGTCTCATGACACTAGTTTCCCTCTGCCTACCCTGCTGTGTGCGAGATACAGCGTGATGCTGATTTATTTATTTTCAAAATAATATATATATATATATATATATATATTTATTTATATAGTTATATATATATATATATACACACATATATATATATATATATATATATATATATATATATATATATATATATATATATATATATATATATATATATATATATATATATATAT
>JAATLQ010022155.1:18280-39081 GCA_013421005.1 Heliconius erato x Heliconius himera
CAATTATATAAGTCTTCTTTTACTGCTTACCACTGACATTTTTGTTTATAACCTTAAAAAAAGCAATAATTGGCAAATAAATAAAGACCATTTCACGGAAAATATGCTGTTGTTATCGTAGATAAATAAAAAATAAATAAAACCAAAGCAAAAGATAAAAAAAATTGTCACAAAATGTATACACAAAGTATGTGGCGGGGTGTGACTTACCCCACACACGTTTGCACGCATGTATTCCGAGCATTGGCCGGCGCAACCTTGCGATCACGCCACTTTCCACTCTCACCATCCTTTCTCTCCAGCTACACAAAGCCGCTAAATCGTAACATCGCGAATTAAAATGATATAGGGTTATGAACTGTCCTAGGGGTATGTCACACCCCACCACACTCCCGCCGGGTTAATTGAGGTATCGTTAGATTCGTATTAGCAGTCGTTAGCAGCAGTTTTTAACGTCACCTATCAAAGAACACTTGGGTGTTCTTAGATAGGTGACGTTAAAAATAAACAATCATGGCGTCTGTGAGACGCTATTAGACTTAGTGAAAAAAAAAATCGTTTCGTATACCACAATATGGGTATCAAATTCGAGAGTTCAATGCGAGGATTTCAGAAAAATATATCATAATTATCATTACCAAAATGCATTCTAAAAAAGAAATATTTGTAAAAACCAAAAACCCCGACTGCATAAAACTAAAAAGGAAATAAACAAGCCGAATAGTTTATTAGGATAAACAGTCGGGACCTATAAGTAATTCTTTAATTAATCCTAATAAACTACTCGGCTTGTTTATTTCCTTTTTATATTTGTGAAGTCGGGGTTTTTGTTTTTACAAATATTTTTTACCTTTCGACCCGAAGTAAGCCCGACCGACAATATTTTTCTCAACTAGGTATATTGACATTACCTTCGTTGTTAATATATACCGTCGCGGTATATGCGGTAACAAACTACGAAAAATTTTGCTAAACGCAGTGATATAATTCTCTATAGTATGCGCTTTCAGAGTTGTTTAGTCTTGACTAGTCGAAAAGCTAAATCTGTTAGAGTGATGGGTCCAGAGATATATAGTAGGCTACGGATTAGGAGCCACTTGAGCTTTCTACGGAAATCAGAGACATGATCATACTTTTTTAATCCAAAGATGAACCGAATAGCAAGATTGGTAGTATCTATTCCTACTATCTCAAATATAAAGTTCTTGAAAACTTAAATACATATCTTTTGATAGAGTGAAGCGATTACAATGAAATAAAAACTAAAATGTACTCTGAGTTACTTACATTTTTTATCTATACAAGTTGCTTAAATTTGCTTTGTACTTTTTACGTGATACGTGATCACATAAACAGACAAAAAGTTTATGTTGATGTTTTAAATTATTTACTTTCTTTGAAAAAATAACTTTTTGATTTTTGGGAATTTATTTTTTCTGAATTATATTAGGCTTTAATAGTGTAGCTAAAACTGGGATTTCATTTAAAAAAAAATAAAAAAAATAAAAAGTATTTTTATTGACAACATTCATAATTATACATTTTATGGGCTACTAACTCCTAAATAAGCATAAACTGTGTTTTAGAAGCTAGTGACTCCCCTGTTTTAAACATAAGCTTATATTATTGTCGCGAGCCAAAAAAATATATATGATAATAATAATGAAATAAAAACTAAGAATATAATAAGTAAAGGTGTGTGATGTGTGTGTGTGTGAGTATGCGTGTGTGTGTATGTGTGTGTGCGTGTTTGTGTGTGCATGTGTGTGTCAAATACTATATAATATATATTTGCTGTTCTATTTTTGTATCATCATCAAATCTTCAGTGTTCGTGTAATCTAGTGTCTTTAGCCATTCTATAATTTTCATTTTGGCAGAGTATTTATTGCATGTTTTTATAGATAAAATTTTGTCAGCCACAGTATATAATATTGGGGCTATAAATTCATAACTACGACGTGCCAAAGTAGATTTTACCCTAGGGAATTCATATTTATTTAATCTTTTGGGTGCTGTTGGGGTTTTGGTAACAGTAGTGCAATGGTATCTTAAAATACATTTACTTATAAATAATTGTCGGACATTCAATGTTTTAGCCTTATTGTAGACTAAGACCGTTGGATGACGAAATGTCAAACCCATAGCCACTTTAAGCACAGTGCGCTGTGCTCGTTCTAAGGTAACAATAATTGATTTGGCAGCTCCCTCCCATGCACTTATACAATAAGGCAAAATACATTCACAAAGGGATTTGTATATTATTATTATGTGTTTTATATTTAGGACTTGTCTTAGATTTTTGAAAAGTATTATTAATCTTCTTATTTTTTTTGCCATGTTAGACACATGTGGTTTCCAATTTAAACGATTGTCTATTGTTATGCCGAGATATTTTATAGTGCTTGCCCTGTTTAATCCCTCACAGTCACATTGGTTGCTTATTTTATGTTTCAGTTTACGACACCAGTGGGAGTGGATTTTAATTTTTAAATACTCCATTGCTTCCCCAGCTGAACTGTTAGAAAAGCACATAATATAACTTTTTATTAGTGTTGAGGGTTAAAAGATGATTTTGAAGCCATGTTGATATCAGAGATAAGCCAATCTCTGCGGTAGTTTTAACATCATCCCAAGTTCTGTCATGGAACTTAAGTGGTGCTTACACTTTCACTCTGTATATGATTAATAGCGTATAATTGTTATCATTGTAGGTTTGATTTCTATTCGGAGCAAATAATAATTTTTACTTCCCCGCTGGCCTAGGACAAAGCGCGATATTGAATTCCGACAATCTACAAATGTTTTTTTCAAATTCATGAGAGAAGATGGAAATTTGAAGAAATTTGAAAAAAATGAATTTATAAGAAACGTTTGCATTATTAAGCAACAGGTGGTTTTTAAAGCTAAACATTAAATACAAAATTCAGTGAAACAGCGCCATATAAAATGAATATTTAATTAAGGTTGTGCACTAGTTTACAATATACATTATTTCTCAACATAATATTAAATAGAATATCATTATTTTAATTTTTTTTTTGCATTATGTCTGATCTCTATAATTAAGGCTTAAATAATTATTTACCTTCTCTATCATAATACAATAAGAAGAAAATAACATTTTATTTATCTGATTTATTTAAAAATAATAATTACTATATTCATTGAATTAAAAGCGACACTAGTAGTGTTTTATTAATATTTTTTCACAAATAGTCACCTGTTTTGTATTATGTAGTTGTGCTATATTCATTTTAATTTATTATAATTAGATATAACAATGATTGTCACAGTGATACTATAAAAACATTTCATTGAGTTCAATAACCTAATATATAGTATCTAACAAATCAATAATAGTATTAGCTTAATAGTACCATAAGATTTTTACCCATTACAGATATTTTCTATTTTAGGCAATAAATTTCAAGTAATTTGTTACAAGCACTATTTTCCCATAAAATTGTCGCCTGACAGAATAAATCGTGCTGGTAATAAAAATAAATATGGAGACAATGTAATAGTCATTAAGAACATTATTAGCTATTAGTCTAGTCCATTTATACATTTGTTATTTATATTAAGATATTAAAGTACTAATTATATAACTAATAATTATATATTTTAATTACAAATGACATCTTCTCTGTATATGACCAGCCAGCTGATAAAAGCTTTTCAGTCGTAATGTCTATATTTTTATTTTATTTTATTTTTATATGTACGAGTATATATTAAATAAAAATATCTTTAACGTGTTTTATATCATTTTACAGTTTTATGACCACGGCCTGTGACAATATGTTCGAAATGTTGAATTTATAAAAGTAACATGACATATTTACATGCATTGGTTCAGTTAACTTATTGATTTATTATTTCCTATTCAGGATGGCGTGCTTAATGTGTAATAACTATGGAAATGGCTTAATTACCCGACTGCTGCAAAGTCTAAAAGGAGGATTATAGTTTTAGTATGTATATATTATGTATGTAAGTCCGTTTCTTTGTTCCTTTGTAACTGTTGAATTAATAAGCCGATTTTGAAAAATGATACGTTGTTGAATTTGTTTTAATTGCGCGAATGTTACTGGATATATTGATTTAGTTTATGCAGTTGGGATTTTTGTTTTATTTATAATAAATTAATTCACTTTAATTCACTTGAATATTTTTTATAGTTGGACTTGAATCCACAACTATCCAACTTATGACCGTTCCACAATGGTTTGTTTTTTAATCCTCAATATCGGATAATGTCACTTATAAATTAGTGTGCCAATTTTCCATTCCTACATTATATGATTTAACACCAAATATCCTTTCTTATTTATAACTTATTATAAAACAAACAATCGTGAAAATTTAAAGTATAAGTTTATCATCATTCATAACATATAAATACATCCCTATGATTCTAAAATATATATTAAAGTAATATTTAAATATATTCGCACATTATTCACTATCACTCAAAAATTTGCATCTTATGAGCAATTTCAGAAGTACCTACCAATTATGATAATAGGTTTCTGCCGACGCAACATGTAGGGCCCGGTGAGGCATCACAGATACGTGTTTACGAATTACTATGCCCAGATACGGTACATAAATTTTAATCGCGTATATAATTTTCAGATAATTTATGTGATGCTTCCATCGCATTCATCTTACAATAATTCTTTTACTCTTGCTGTATTATAAAATAACTTGTACAGTATATTATGTTTTTGATTTTGTTATATTATTTGAAATACGAACATCATAATTAATATATGTTTATACTTATAAACAGATAAGTGTCATTTTCACTATTGGAAGTAATAAGAAAAGTTCTCTCAAAATAAGAACCTTCCCATGTTCCAAGAACCTAGTGTTAAGACGCTCCGTTCCTCACTTTTCACAAAGTGCGCGAGGTGTTCCGCGTTACGTGACGGAAGTCATCGCCTAGCTTTGTCTCGTAACTAAAGCGAGGAAAATGTAAATATTAAATAATTTATCTCTCGCGTGAGAATCGAACCAACAACCATCGCGTTTACAGTCGCACGCTTGTGTCCTTCCGATAAAGGTGAGGTACAACTATATAATACCTACATATAAAAGTTTAAGTTTCTATTTTGAAATACTCATTAAAATCTTTATCAGTTTACGTGTGAACTTTCTTAGTTTCTATACTAAATATATTTTTACATACAAAAAAATACAAATGGAATTTATTTGTAAATCTCTGTAGCGCCAGCGAAATTTAATATGATCATAGACAGTCTGAGTTTCCACCGACGCGACATCGGGTTACGCATCACGGAGGAGCGCGCTATTGAATGTGTGACACCCTATTATGACGAAGGGGCTTTTTGACATTAGATACTTCTGCTACACTAAAACTCACTGTCTGTCCTTGTCCTGTCTGTCCTTGTCTTGTCTGTTCTTGTCCTGACTGTCCTTCTCTCAGCTGAATTTTATTATGGTAAATTGGCCATCATGGCGCAGCTAAGACTAGTTTATTTAAATGAGATAGTGGAGCTTGCTAATCTCATTCGTTAGAATTTGCTCGACAAAAATGGAGAATGAAGAGACTTCTTATTAATTTATATCTTGCCTTATTAAATTAAACTTTTTACAATCATAAAAAAAATAAAAAATCTTTTTTGCTTTGCATTTAGGGATTTATTGTAATAACTTTGTGCATTTTTAAGTATAGGTAGTTCTACAAATTCAGGAATTTTGCGCGGCTCGGCCGAAATATATATGACAAATTGTTTTAAGCTCATTTATTTCCTTTGATTACTATAATTTACAACTGTTTTTAGTTGGTAACTAAAAATAATAAATATTTACAATTATTTTCTGAACGAAATTACTGTTCAAAGTGCAAAATTCTCAGCATCCTGACGTGTCCCTCGAACGAAATCTAGTTCTAAATGTGTCGTGATTTACTTACTTCTACATAAAGGTCATAATTGAAACCCAAATTGATATATTTACAATTTTATCTCACTAGGGAGAATAAAATAGTAATAAAATTTCTCAAAACTTTTTACAACTGTTGTCCCCACCATTTCATATCAGGATCCTGTTCAATGTTAAATCTGTGAATATCCGATATTCTATTTGGCATACGCTATTGCCGTTCCGCCGAGTGAATCCTACCACGAAAGAGACAAAGAATATCTTTTATCTGTACGCACCTAACGCGTTCTTTAGCCAGGATGCGTCAGTCGGCAAGAGAAGTAGCGTCAAAATCAGTCAAGCTCACAGTATCCTGGTAAGCATTTTTTTTATGAAATAAAGAAATATATGTGTAGTTATAGCGTTTTAGTGCGTCATTTGGTAACACGGAGGCTTAGCAAGGCGTAATTTTGGTTGAATGTTAGAAATCACTGTGTTTTTTTAAATATTAGGCAAAAATTCTCAGGAACCTGGTCTCAGGATCCTGTCTAATTGAGAACCAAAGGGGCACCATATGCTGCAAAATCAAGGCAAATTTTTGATGACGTCTATGAAATGGAGGTTTCACAGCAGATTGAAAGTACAAGTCCGTATATTATCAACATAATTACAAAAAACTCAACCGATCAGCGTGATGATGTAAGTGTTGCAAGTGATCTTACGTTAAATTTGGAAAATCCAGAAGTTTTAGCTACCATGCCTTTTGCAAATTGACCCTACTATCCTTTTCCCAGATCTAACACAAGAGATATTAATACAACAAAGAAGAAAAGTAGAAGATGCTGATAATCAAAAATAAAAAAAAATAAAATAATAACTATGAGTTTAATAATTGCGAGTGCCTTATTTGTGGAATTCTCTACAGTGAAGATATGACAGGAAATGACTGGGTCCAGTGTCTAGTATGTCATAATTGGGCACAAGATGGATGTATTAAAGGCAAATATTTAAATTCTCTGGATGTTTAGCGGACTGTGATTACAAAAAATTACTTTCAAAGAATTATTGTAACGATACTGTCAAATTTATTATTTACTGTTACACGATTTAAGCATCATTTTGAGAGTGAATGTCTAGTCGTAGATTTCGTACATTAATATTTTTAATTTATCTTTAAAAGAGATTTTACATACTGTGATTTATAATAACGTTAATAAATATAATGCTCAATGATCATTTGATGAGTAAGTTCCCGTTCAAACTGTTTTGGTGTAAGTATCCAAGCCTTGTTTAAACTAAATTTTATTAGTTATCAATGCAAATTCATATAAAGAAGCTAATATAATAAATAAATGTTGATTTTAATATTTTTTTGTAGTTTCTCTCGGTTATCTGGTGACATACTCAGTTTCCTGCGCTTTAATTTTCTTTAAACAGCCATAAATCTAAAACTATCAAATATTTTGACTGTTTCGCTTAGTATATAGTAAATGACGTTATACTCGTGTTATTAGAATAAATTCCGCGACTAAAATGTATAAAAAATATCAGGCCGAAAACAGATCCATTTTCGTCCTTAGTTTGTAGAACTACCCAACTACCTAACTACTAATATATATACATATATATTTTAAGTATATCTAAATTATATATTTCAAGACGTTAATACTATTTGCCGAAATAAGTATGTAACGATGGCTTTATTTTATACTTGTTCCAAAGTTATATCGAGTTTGCCGAGATATTGTGATCGTTGTTTATTGTTTGTGTTTCAACATTTTACTTTTATTTAATATGCAGTCACATACATAAATTCACACGTACACACACTTACACTACACAAAATCTTGAACATATAAGTGTCAATTAATTATTAATAGACATTAAATATTAACGATTAGTCTAAGGTCTATACTATTAATATTTTCTCTATCTGAAACCACTCTTATTGTAGATTATGACTGTAAAACAGGTATATACCCAGTATGGACAGTCTCTCACATTAGCTTCTTAATCGTTACTTTCTTAAATGTTTATTTATTAAGTCCAATATTTGTGAGAAGAAAATAAGGATATTTTTAAAAATATAAAAAATACACTCTTCCGAGGGTTGGGATAAGGGTCCAAGCCATCGGAGGCTAGGGCTCAAAAGAGAGTTCCTCTTACAATACGCGCCGTCTAAAGTAAAACTGCTTTCTGCATCCGGTTCTGGATTCAAAAGCTAAGCGAGAACCTTTTAAAATGGTAGTCGTAATGACATACTACATCAATAAAATAAAAATAAATCAACTTCACGCACACAGCACGGTAGGCAGAAAGAACCTAGTGTTAGAACACCCCGTTCTCCGTTTTCCGCCTGGAGGCATTGCGTGTTGCAAATAGCGGAACTCGCCACGACCTCTATCTCTTTATTCTCTTGTGTTATATATTTTCGTCACGTCTTAAATTGTTCATTAACAGCTGCTGTTAATAAATTGGAAACTGAGCGACTCATAGCTCTCTAAATAATTCTTTATGAAAGGCAAGTAGAGAACAGTGTAACAATTTTTTTATATAAGCTTTATAGTTTATACTAAAGGGTTTTTAAGAACTTAAGAAATAAATTATAATATTTACTAAGAAAATTCATTTTAGTTTATGCTTATTTTAAAATACATTTCTAAGTAAGAATTTAATCAAGCTCTTTCTCAGCATTCCTCTTCACATCTTTCTCTTTTTAGGTTTATAAGTAAAATATGAACGTATGTATTTTAATACGAGATATGAATAGTGTAATTACTATGTTTCCTAAAATAGCACATAGAATATTAGGGAACATCAAAAGCGTCACGATAAGAGTATGTTCTACTCGTTTAATTCATAATATTTCAGATATTTTAAAGTAACAAAGTTTGTTACTTTAAGGTTTTTTCAACAATTTTAACATACATTCACAACCTACGTTAGGTTTACCTACGTTTTGTAAATTTTCAGTGGCTTAATCTTGTAACACTAAGTAGCAATGTCTAGAATTATTTTCCTTGAATATTACTTGAGGCATAGAATAGATTTCTTTCTTACGGTAATATTTGTTGTCTTAACCAAGTCAATTTAATTTTGTTTTACCATCAGGTCAACAGAATTTTTATGATATGTAGTAGGTATGTTTAGAATTGATGATTATCAAAATTGAAATTTGTGAGCATTTTATTTATTTTTACTTCGTCATCGTATCGTTACTTATTTCTATAAGAGTTGTAAAGCTATG
The DNA here is from genome assembly GCA_013421005.1 of Heliconius erato x Heliconius himera. NCBI lineage: Eukaryota > Metazoa > Arthropoda > Insecta > Lepidoptera > Nymphalidae > Heliconius > Heliconius erato x Heliconius himera. The sequence goes on from JAATLQ010022155.1 coordinate 27,419, forward strand.
CACGAAATGCTTCGTTTAGAATAGTATAAGAGTGTCTTAGTTTCAAATTAGATTGTTATATGGATAAATAAATTCGTACAATAGACCATTGCTTGTTATATACTGGTAAAATATGTTTGTAATCGCTATGGGATCTGATATTTCTATGAAATTCAAGAACATGTGTTCTAGTACTCATATCTCATTTTATTTGTATTACAACGTGTTGTTAGAATTCCTTACCTGTGCAGGACAAATATAGAACTAAATATAGTTTTGGCTAGTTGTTTCTCTTAGCTGTTTGAGTGTAGTTATCTCTTTTTGCTAAGTGCACCAGCCAGCTTAGGGAACTTTGGAATGTTGCTTATTATTTGTTCAATTGAATTTATTTTCTGTTTGCCATTTGTTTGTTGTTATTGAATTTCGTTATAGGCACTCGAAAGAGTACTGAGAGAGTAAGAGAAAATAAAGTACAGTTGTCAATTTTCAAGGTGCATATCTGCAATTTACGTTTCTCCTAGATATTTGGAACTTACAACGTATAACGTAAACTATGAGAACGTGATGCCACCCAGGAACTACTTCGGTAGTCAGAACTTAGTTGTTCCAATCAATGTTTGTGAGACTGTTAAGTTTAATTTGTATATGATACTGACATAGCATTCAGATATTTAATGATACATCTAGTTTACGCAGTATTCAGGTAATAGTACCAATCTATTACTAAATGATTTGAGGCCGTCGTGGCGCATTACACCACGGTACAATATTAACGTGATGGTGGTAGGTTCCATCCCCACTTAGGGAATGAATTATTATTTATTAATATTTTCATTTCGGCGTAGAATCCCGCCACTCAACCCATTTACCGCCTTATTCTGGAAGGATTGCGTGATAAGGCACAACTTCAAAGTCGCCCTTTGTCTCGACACAAAAGCGAAGAAATGAATATATATCAGCTGCACGCTGTATCCCGCACACAGCAGGGTAGGCAGAGGGAACCTAGGATTAAGACTTCCACTTTCTGCCGAGTTCTGGAGGCATTGCGTGTTGAGTGGCAGAACTCAATGCCGTGCTTAACCTCGACACCAGAGCGAAGAAATGGAAATATAAATTTAAGTAAATATTTCATCTCCTCGTGTGGGGATCGATTTGTCGATTTCACAACCAGTCCGTTTTACAGTCACACCTCGTGCCGCTGCGCCACGACTGGCCTCAAATGATATGAAAATATTAAATATTTAATTTTCTCAAATGTGAATCGATCTCACAACCTATTATAGTCACACGCTTGTACATCTGCTCGGACTGGTCTTTTATTACATTTTATGTTTTAAAAGAAGTTTAATTAAATGTATTAAAAATATATGTATAGACTGAGTCTTAACTCATGGGCCTACGCTTCTCTTTAGAGACATTACGTCATGTGTGCTAGCTGTATACTATATTGAAGTGCTTAAATTTCCTAAGGATATTATAGCAATACATTTCCCGTCTGTTTCAAGGACTATACTCCCGGTAGTGATTAATAGTACCTCATTTTGTAGGAAGGAATATTTGTCTTTTCTTCTGGTTGTAAAAAATATAAATAATAATATTTTGGACAATTATACTCGTAAGTATTTAGTCATTTGTTTTAAACGTTTATTTATAAGAGGTCGGGGCAAAATTATTTACGTATTTTAAATGTATTATTATAAATGAAACCTCTTTGGCTGTACTGAATGTAACTCAATAGTTCTAATACCATTAAATGTGACATTCTGAAGATGCAATAAATAAAAAAAAAACTAGTTCCTACCATTTTTCAATTCTTTTTCAAGCAAGTAAAATGAACGTATGTGACGAAGTCAATTTTTGGTTCTTGGCGGAACTCAAGCTTCACTTTAAAGCTTTACATTGCCATGATAAATAAGTCATTCTCTTAAGTATAATGATAACCGCCTCATTTACAGTAAGACGCTTTTTTTGTGACGCTTAGAATTGCTTTTAAGCAGACTACACGTACGCAGAACAAATGTGAACTACGGACGAGTGGTACTGTGGGACTCATAATTATCGTTTTTTCTTTTTTTTTCGAGATGCTAGCGTTAACCTACTTGAAAAAACTTTATTTCTAAAGATCTTGATGTTTATAAAAAATATTTACAATATTTAATTTCAGTATTTAATAATATTAAATCTGAAAACTAGCTGTGTTCTCTTTTTTATTTGGGTGTTTTTTCGATTTTTCAATATAAGCGAATGCAAAAAATCACAAACAAATAAAAAATATTAGTAATATAATTGGCAATTTTCAATATTGGATGTATGATAAACGTATGATACTTTAAAGGTACAAATATCTCAATATTATATGTATATTTTAAGGGCGCACAAACTTTGAAGTGTTTAAAGTAACTTTACCTCGAAGTGTCATTCGAAGTTATTTACGTCTTGGCAAAATAATACAGACAATGAACATGTTTCGTATGGGTATGTGTTCGGGGGAGATATTGTTATAGATTTGCGATATGGGTCGTCTTTGGTATCGCAAACTTTGCTAAAGTTGTTTTACTTAAAACATAGAATGTTATGATAAAAACTGTATAGAATCTTTATTAAGCTTACTATAGGTAAAAAAAATGGAAAGATCTGGCTAGAAAATAATAATTTAATACTAAATTTATTTCATGAAAGTTTAATTAGATTATGAAAGATCAGAAAGTAAATACAGTGCACACGGTTTCTAAATAACTTTGTTTCTTCATTGTTAAGGTAACGTTCCAAAGGTGTTTTTCTTTATACAACCTTGCAAAATAAAAAATGTGTTGGTGACAAATAAGTATATAACGCGACGCTCAATTAAATTTATGCTAACTATAATAATAGGGTTACAGAACCCTTTTGAGGTACAGACCTCAAAAGAAAAAAAATAGAACACTTGCAGGATCATTTTTTTGTTCGTCTGTCCGTCTCCGTCAAGATCATTTATTTCGAGATCGATTGCAGGTATCAAATTGAAATGAATATCAAATATTTATATTTGTAGTTTATAGTTTATTTTGTACAAAACCTCAGCATTCGCTAGCAAACTTAAATTTGTGTTGTTTATATGATTGAACAATGGGGGATTTGACTGGGAATTTGTATAGCAGTTACTTATTTAAGGTTTTTTAGTACTTTCTTTATCGATTCTAATTTAATTTTTTAGTGTAGGTCTTCGTTAAGGAGGAACAATCCGCGGGCGCTATCGTTCGGTCATTTGGCAAGATGCGAAGGTGAAGCACCAAATAAGCCCCGTTTACGCGAAGACACGGAGTTGAGCTTATATAGTTTGAATTAATATTTTTTGTGGCATGTATATTTGAATTTAATATATTTTCTAAAGTATTTATTTCATTGATCGAGAAAGTCCATTTGTAATTAGTATTAAATGTAGATTGAACATATTTTTTTAGATAAGGATTAATACCGAACAAAAGAAAACAGTTTAGAAAATAAAGGAAAATAAATATAATATTCCTTAATAATATTTTACATAAAATAAGCTATTTTATTATCACAGCCCTTTGTAGCATAATTTTAGATCTACAATTAATTATATGTTTTCACCTTTGCTTTGGTACCAGAGTGAAGAAATGAAATTATAAATATTAATAGATAATAATTCATCCCATCGAGTTGAAATCGATTCCGTTATGGGTTCTTTTACTTATTGTTCCACATGACAACATACAAGAAATAATAATTCACATACATACAAGAAATAATAATTCATTCGTTCGAGTGGGGATCGAACTCACAATCGTCGCGTTACAGTGTGGAATGGCCTACCCGCGGCATAGTTTCCAGGTCGATGTGACATGGTACCTTCAAAAAGCACGTCTATCTCCACTTTAAAGGCCGGCAACGCACCTGTAGCTCCTCTGGTGTTTCAAGAGGTCGTGGGCGGCGGTAATCACTTACTATCAGGTGACCCGAACGCTCGTTTGCCTTGTTGTTTTCCATAAAAAAAAACGCCACGACAGCTTCACGTACATATATAATAAATTAAAATATTTAAACTAGAGGTATAAAAGTTGATTGATTGCTTTCACTGAATTTTCAACATAGAAACAGAAAAATATACCGTAGCTGAAACGAAAAGAAAATAAAAAATATAGTATTTGCCAAGCTTGTTGGGCACACAGTTCGCTGCCTCAGAGTTCAAAATAGAAAACGTTATTGAACGTATTTAACTTACGAGTACGTATGGAAGCAACATTTTGTTTTTATACATATTTTAATGAATAAGCGCAAAGTATGTATATACTTTTTAAGACTTTTTTTATTTTTAAGACATCTTATTTACAAATATTTCGTCGTTTAAATCTTAAATCATCCTGTCCATTAGTGTAAATCAAAAGTGATTGGGTAATACCTTATAGGTTTTGATGATGCGGCAAATAAAGTTAACAAACTTAACTTTGCGGGTACAACAAATATAAGTTTGTAATGGTCTTTTTTCTCTGAAATAGTAATATTTTTTTACTTTTCGGACAAAAATAAATAGACGAACAGACAAAAATTTTAAAAATCATTGTTTAGGTTACACACAAACAGACAAACTACAAAGGATAAAAATATAATCAGCGACTCAAGTACTTGTCTAAGGTGTAGAATCGTAAATAACAAAGCAAAAGGACGAAAGAGAAAAACAAGTGCTATATATCATACGTTTAATAATTTTGCTACAGTACAGATAATAAAAATTAACTTATTTTGTTTTAGTAAATAGTAATTTACAATTATTTGAGAGAGTTTTTTGTCATAAGATTTATTTAATATAAAAGTTTATTCTTACTTATTTAAGGCCAGTTTTGACGCAAATTTGTCCACAAGCGTGCGACTGTACACGCGACAAATTGTGGGTACGATTCAGCTCGAGGAAATTTATTATTTTTATTTCGTCGATTGGGTAGCGAGACAAAGTGCGGCATTGAATTCCTCCACTCTAAATGTAGTGCTTCCAGAATTCTGCGGAAGCTGGAGAAGGGAAGTGTCTTAATGGGAACGAATTATCTAAGCTCTTGGTTCTCTGAGCCTGCTACGTCCAGGATACAGTGTGAAGCTAATAAAAGAAAAACTAACATTTTACTATAAAAAAGTATGGGGGTACATCTTTGACAGTGGTTACTGGCCTGCAAGCGTGATGGCTGTAGTTCCAATTATGACGTGGAGTACTGAATTATCCCTCTCTGGCAAGATAAAACACGGTCTTGAGCACCGTTAGGATTAAAATAACCCTCGGGACAATGCTTGTATTCGAAACCAATTTGCTCTCTTTCTCTCTGCCAAAAGACGTTCTGAAACCATCCCAAATATACAAAATGTATGAATATAATACGTTTTACACGAAAATGCTTATAAACCCTGATGGTTGCTAGCTTGTGTGTTTTGAACTATCGTTAAGGTCCACCACACTACAATCATGGCTTATTTCCTAGCAAAAGTTGATAATATAAATGTTTATAGCTGCATAGAAAATGTTACTTTATAAAATTTTGCCAGTTTCTATCTTTTTATATCTGTCGTATCTTTAACCGACTTTTATAAGGAGGAGGTTATAATTTGACTGTATTTTTGTTTGTTATCTCAGAAATTTTGACTGGGTGAACCGATTATTCTTTTTTATCTGATGTTCCTTTTTTTATTTGAAAGCCGGTGCTACATGGATCGTTCCATTTCAATTTGATTCAATTCTGACAATGTTATCCATGACAAAATGTTTTTTTGTATGGACGTTTGTGTTTTGTATGGTTTAAATTTGCATTAAGTATGTGTGCGTCATATGGACGAATAACTCAATATCACAACAATCGATTTTGATGATTTCTTTTGGTTACTTCGAAAGGATACCTTTCAAGAATAGTTTGGTTAGGTTTTGATTATGGGATCCGGAGGAAGTTGATTTTGTTTTGGTAAAAAAAATAATTATTTATCTTTACATATTTTTAGACAAAAGAATAGTTATAAGCCGCTTTACTATCCACATGTTTATGTAAAATCCTACTCTATAACGAATACTTAGGCTCCGTTATATTTTAAACAGATCAATATTATAGAATAGATTTATATATTGGTTTTGGTATTGGTTGATATTGGTATTGGATTGATATCTGGTACTGGTTGAATAATTTACCGAGCGTGAGTTGAATCCACGATCAACGCCACGTAAATGAGAAATAACTTAGTAACTAAGTAAGTAAGTAGCAAACAAGCAAGCAAATAAAAAAATATATATGCATTTATTTATTTACACCATATATAAAACTTTATATGAATACTTGCGTTTGATATATATAATTTAGCAAAAACTGTAAATCAAGCATTTTATTTCAAAGGCATTGAATGCTGATATCAAACGCAGCTCTGTTAAAAGCTTCATTACAAGTAGATCCCGGAGCGCTTAAATGAAACAAAGAAAATTGTAACGATACAAAACGAGAAATTTTTCGTTTCCCTGTCTTTTCTACTACATTTCCCTAATTTGTCTGTTTTGATGCAAATAAGCCAATTGTTTGGATAATTGAGGGACGTATTGCACCAAAGGGAAGGTAATTACTGATAAACAAATTCCCTTTCATCTATAATTGGGATAACTTAATAACATTAGCTGAAGTGAACGAAGCTGACAGCTTCATTCAATAATTGAATTAGGCTGTGCTATTTGAATAAGTAAGGCTAAATTATTCTAGAAGAAATAATAAAGAAAATACAATAATGTCTAGTTGTAATTTTTCAATCTATTACGTTGATTTCCTTTTAAGAGGCAGCCGTTTCCATTTTTAGAAGCAGCCGTTTGATATGATATAAATTATAATTGTTTTTATTTTATTCCAAAGTTTTAGAGGAATGTAAGAGGTGTTTTCTTAGATATAATTTTCCTTCTCAAAGTAAAACAAATAAAATGTTCAGCTTTTCTCTTAATGGTCTCATTTTTTGATTCCAGTGATGATTACTCCAAGTGAGAGGAGTATTTCCTTAAAATTTTAATGCCACTGGCTTACGATAATCTCATCTCTCTCTTTATTTATGAATTATAATTTAAGATAAGTAAAGCATTCCCTTTATTTTGATATATCTACTATGTAGATACATCTAAATGCTCTCTCTAGCACTGTTTATAGAGGAACCACAAGTGATTCTAGACATAAATTGGTTGTGAACTGTAGGGAACCGATCAAAGCCGAGCAACTAGGAAATTGGGCGATTCACCCTTTAAGCGGGTGTCGTGTCACCTATTTTAGTTATCAACGGTTTAGTTTAGGTCACTCCTAAGCTAAACCGTCTCAATGGTGTGAAAGCATGGAAAGGAAAACAACTTCGTCTCTTTGTGTAAGAAAATGAGTAAGGTATAAAATATTAGAATAGGGGCCAGAGGCTCAAGTGTAAAAACGTGTTACTGTAAACGCGACAAGTTGTGTGTTCGATTTGCAGTAGAGGAAATGATATATTTAATATTTTCATTTCTTTCCGTCAATCAACCCGCAATGCCTTTTAAATAAATATCTAATTAATTACAAATTAACAACATTAACCGGTGATTCCTGTCTGTTTCACAATATTTAAAAAAAAATACACATTATTTTTTTTTATTATACTCGTACTATGTATTGTGCATTTTACATAGTGGACAGATCAAATCGTAGAAATAATTATAAAATGTAATTGCTCCCTCAAGTAGGAATAGAACCCCCGACCGAACCGATTTGTACAGTTGGATAATCTCTCATTTCACGATTGCTTAATAAAATAATTGTCACTGTAAGATATACGTATACCTTATTAATATATATAGTATACCATTAATTTAATTTCTTTCATTATTTATAAAACTATTAATCTTAATATAGTAGTCTTAAAAAACTAAACCTAAGACATAGAAAATTTTATCAAATGAAAGTCATTTATCATTTCTAAGATATAAAAAATAACTACTAACATCGTTTTAAGAATGAATTAATTTTAGAGGCATTTCGTGTTGTATGGCGAAGTCTAACTTTGCCTTGTCACCAGAACGGAGATATTAATATATTCATAAAATCATTCTTGAATTCACAATCGTCGGGTTTACAGTGGCGCTTGGGCCACTACGCCACGGCTGCCTATAATTAATAAATTCAAGGGATAATTACTTAGGGAATACGATCTGAGCGAAGACTGTCTTTATCAAGCGTAACGTGTGCTTACTAGATAACAAGCACAGTTTGTGTAATTAGTGTTTACTGTGAACTCCTGTAGATTTGCTTATTCAAATAGGGATTTATTGACACAGACACAGACACAACCCCTACATATATGTATACTTACTGCTAGGTATATACATTTTGCATTTATAGTATTTATATTTATTTAATAAAAAAAAGGAATACAATCGACAATAGAAGTTATAACGTAAAAATACTGAGATTGTATTTATTAAAGACAAGATATGTTTTCAAAATATTTACCATTTTTTTATTTTGCTTTACGCAGTATCCCGCGTATGGCAGGCAGAATCCTACACTAAATTGTTGAAGTATCTTAATTAATTTCTTTATGGGTTTAAAATATTTTAACTTATATGCTGTTCCCGGTCCCAGAATATAGATATTCTGTATTTCCAACACTCCCTCTAAATTGCATCATACAAAATAAAAAGAACATATTAATTAAAATTATTTGAGGCCAAGAAATTTAACATAACATCTGTGTGTTTGTTTAGTTTTTAAAGATTTTGTGAATATATCAGCTGGCAATTTTTCTATACATGTTTATTCCAAAATAATATTCTTATAATTAATTATTTTAAATATCGTAAAATCTAAACACAGTGATGATCTAAAATATATTTTAAAGTAATGTTTAACATGTTCTCACATTATTCACTATCACTCAAATTTTGTATCTTATGAGCACTTCCAGAAGTATCAATTATGGAATAGAGGCATCACAGATACCGTGTTTACGTAATAATATGCTCAAATACGGTGTATAAATTTTAATCGTGTATATAATTTTCAGTTCATTTATGTGATGTTTCCATAGTATTCACTTTATAGTACATCTTTTAATCGGGCTCGATTATAAAATATTTCGTACAGTATATTATGTTTTGCTGCTGCTTTTGACGTTGTTTGACATTGGTGTTAGCCAATAAAGTTAGTAACAAAACCAGCTGCAAAATGCAAAAAAACGCAATATTCTCTATGTAAAATTAATTTTGTTATATTATTTAAAATAAGAATTTCTTCTTTATTCGAACATAAGAATTTCTGTAAATAATAAAATTAACGAAATTAAACAACAGATTATTGATAATTTCACTGTTGGAAGTGATATTAAAAATATCTGCTGCTATATATATATTCCTCTATTCTACAAATAGTTTTTCAAATTCGGGAGAGAAGGTGGAGAACGTTCGGAAATAATTAAACTTTTAAACGTTTGCATTTTTCAGCAAAAGGTTGTTTTATAGCTAAACATTAAAAAAATCACTGAAGCAGCGCCATATAAAATGAATATTTAATTAATGCACTAGCTTATAATATATTTTTTAACATAATTTTAAATAGAAAATCAGTATTTTCAGTATATTTTTGCATTATGTCTGATCATTATAATTAAAGTTTAAATAATTATGTATCTTCTCTATCATAATACAATTAGAAGAAAATAGCATTTTATTTATCTGTTTTATTTTTAAAAAATAATTACTATATTTGTTGACATAAAAGCGACTCTGTGTATTTTGCTATTTATATTAGTTAAGATATTAAAGTACAAATTATATAACTAACAATTATTATATCTTTAAATTTCAAGTGACTTTTTCTCTATATTAATATTAAAGTTAATTAATGAATAATGATTGCTGAAACTAATTTTTAATATTTCCCTTTCTAGTTATCATACTTTACTGGATGAGTACAACTTATGGATGTAGTATTTCCTATTCGGGACGGCTTGCTCAATTTGTAATAACTATAGACTTTATTACCCGACTGCTGCGAAACCCGAAACGATTATGATTTTAGCATGTATGTGTTATGTATGTAAGTCCGTTCCTATGTTTCCTTGTAACTGCTCAAAAAATCAGTAAGCCGAAATTTGAAATTCAGACTCTTAAAAATATTTCATTAAACATGTGTTTCATGGTTTTTTAGAATTCACCCCCCTAAGAGTTCAAATAAGAGGTTGAACGTTTATATAGAAAAATATTTAAATCGCCATCGATTTTTATAAAAATTAAAATTCAGATTGTTAAAAATATTTTATTGAACACGTGTTTCGTGATTTTCTTAGAATTCACCCTTAAGGGTGCAAATAAACGGCCCACTAGTCAGTTATAAATTAGTGTGCCAATTTTCCTTTCTATTATTGTTTGATTTTACACCATTTATCTTTTCTTATTTATAAAAAAAATCAAATCAGCTTCGCGCGCTGTATCCCGCATACAACAGCCAGAGGGAACCTAGTGTTAACACACTCCATTCCCCAATTTCTGCCGAGATTTTGAGGCATTGCGTGTTGAGTGGCGGAACTTTCTGGCGAATTCTGGAGGCATTGCGTGTTGACAGAATGGCAAATGGCAGAACTCAACGCCGCGCTTAACCTCGACACCAGAGCAAAGAAATTGAAATATAAATTTAAGTAAATTTCAATTTCATCTCCTCGAGTGGGGATCGAACCCACAACCAGTCGGTCACAGTTCGTCACACTTCGTGCCGCTGCGCCACGACTGGCCTCAATGACTCAATGACTGGCCTCTATTGAATGCTTGACACTCTATTATGACAAAGGCGCTATTTGACATTAGATACTGCTGTTACACTAAAACTCTAATGATACTGTCCTTTTACTGAACTCTAATGATACTGGGCCATCATGGTGCAGCTAAAACTAGCTTATTTAAATGAGATAGTCGTGCTTTCACACGCCATTTCTTAAATGTTTCTCAGGTATCGCTATACAAAACTTTATCTTGTATTTATTGCGTTCCTCAATACACAATGTGATTTAAATAATTAGAAAGTGGAGAACAGAGAGATTTATCACTAGTTTACCGCTTGAAGTAAACCTTTTACAATCAAAAGAAATATTTCATAAATTATGCACAAGGTTTATTATAATAACTATGTGCATTTTTAAGTGTATGGTATACCTAAATTGTAGGTAATATTACAAGGCGTTGATACCACTTGCCGAAATAAATATGTAACCATATTCACATCAGCATAGTTCTACGGTTTTATTTATATCAGTCCCTTGTTTTCATATTCATAGTATTCCCATTGAGATAATAAAGTTAGTGTGAACTGTGACCGCATTGATACGGAGCTCTCTGTTTGCATTATTTTATACTTGTTCCAAAGTTATATCGAGTTTGTCGAGATATCGTGATCGTTGTTTATTGTTCGTGTTTCAGCACTTTACTTTTATTTTCTTCTCTTATATTTGATATACAAATTTGTATCTTAGTAATGCTAGCAAATGCTTAATATAAGTTTTCGAAACATTTATGTATTTGCTTTGCAACGGAGTAGCGAAGGTTAAAACGTGCAATCAACCGTCTATACTCGTATATACGCTACGTTCTCTATTTACGTATCTATTTAAGTTAGTTTAAGTGGCTTACTTTCAAGCACCTGTATCTGCTACACTCGATGTTTTATACAGTC
>JAATLQ010022158.1:0-53434 GCA_013421005.1 Heliconius erato x Heliconius himera
TTTGAAATTGAGACTCTTAAAAATATTTCATTGAACACGTGTTTCATGGTTTTTAAGAATTCACCCCCTAAGGGTTGAAATAAGAGGTTGAAAGTTTATATGGAAAAATTTTTAAATTGCCACTGATTTTTATAAAAATTTAAATTCAGACTGTTAAAAATATTTTATTGAACACGTGTTTCGTGGTTTTTTTAGAATTCACTCCTAATAAGCGGGCGAAGCCGCGCGCGCCCTCTAGTATTATAATAAATATTTCACTATCCTAAATGAAAATGAAACTCATAACCCTGTTGCAAAAATTAAAGACTAAGCAAAAAAAAAACACACACGCTCTATACAGTACCAAGGTAAGCGGGGGTTCCCACGACGGATCGTCTAAAGGACTTTTCTCCAATAATCCTCGCAAAGCCGAAGTCACAGAGCTTCACTTGCGGAAACTCTTCGTCAGAGGAGAGTAATACATTTTCTGGTTTTAGATCGCAGTGGACTATGTTTTTCTCGTGGAGGTGCTTCAGCGCTACTAAGATCTGAAATGTTTTAAATTATAATGTTTATTGTATGAATATGGCACCCATCTGTTAGTAAATAGTAAAGGTAGTTCTTTTTACTTCTCTCTTTGTTAAAGTCGATTAAGGTTGTCTTTAGGTTGTTGTTATTGCTTAAAGCAATATGCCTTTGCAATATATAAAAATCATCAAAATTAAGAAAAGTTATTTGTTTTAAATAAAACTAATTTAACCGGATTAATCGCGTATATTTAAGATTTTACATTTTGGAAACCCGACGTTTCGAACACTTTGCAGTAGTCCGTGGTCACGGGTAGACTGAGGTTGCATTCGTCTGTCAGTTGACATAATTATTATATCAAACTACCGCCAACGATTTCTTAATTGCCTCGCGTACTGCCCTGGATTCCTGCAGAATGAACTGATAGTATCTTGCCCTCTGGTATGGTGGGTCTGAGACTTCAATGATTTTATGAGTGGGTCCCAGGTGGTAGAAAGTTTCCAGCCATCCTCTCTATTGAAATTAGGATGTTTTTGTATTTCAATAGCCTCGACTAGTTATTTGTATCTTTCTTTTGCACTAAGAAAAATTCTAGTCTATCTCCTACTTTTTTCGCAGGTAAAAATCAAGTAGAACTTATAAAGAAAAATACAAACCTGCGCTACCAAAAACTTAGTGATCCTCTCACTTAACCGACCCTTCTCGTGAGACAGTATCATTTCCAGCATGTCCCCTTTCAATTTCTCCATCACCACGAAGATCCTCTCGGGCGTCTCGAACATTCTCTCGAGATTTACGACTCCTGGGTGCGAGAGGTTCTGAAGGATTGCTACCTCGTTTTTGAGTTGGGCTTCTTGTTTTGTTGGGAAACGGAGTTTGTCTATAACCTGGGCGTGATTAGATTGTTTAATTAGTGGCTGTATTAAAATAGATAGATATAAGGTAAGTAGATATTAAGGAGGAGATATGAAAGAGAACGAGTGGGGAGAGAGAAATAGAGAGAGAATATAACACCGATGTAAGTGATTTTCTATCATTCAATTTATTAATTAATTCATTAAATCTTACAAGATTATTTAATTGATAAAGCAATGAAATTATTTTGTAAAATTTTATATAGTATTTTGTTTGTCTCATAAGATAAGTTATAAATTTAAAAAATTAACATTTCCTTATATTAAATTTTATATATAACAATCCTAACACTAACTAATAATGTTTCTAAAATAGTACCAATTTTATTATACTTCTGTATATATGGGATGTTTTAGAAAAATATTCATTTCGTTTTATTTTTTAAATTCATCAACAGATAGCATTGCAAAATTGGATTAAGAAAAAAGTAATAAAAATGAGAAAAATCCTAACATCAAATCTGCATAGCTAACTTCAGGGATTTATTGATGAACTTAGAAAATTAACACGAAATAAAAAAAAAAGACGACATATTGATACCATATAGGCACTGAACCAAACAATAAAAAATAATAAAATTTTGGCCATGTGCTCCCGGTCGAGAATAGGATCATCCTGGTACTGGTGGTATCGTAAGAGGCGACTAAAGTACGTGTGGCAGAGTCACGTCGCCAGCAATGGCAACACGCATGGGCAGACTCGACCAGATTATTACCACTCCCGGCATTTAAAACCGGCGCTGAGTAGTGGCTTTATGCCACTGCGTATCGCATCAGGTAATGCCGGGCTCCGGCGCCCAACCCACATTACAGGCAGGCAACGCACCTGTAGCTCCTCTGGTGTTGCACGGGTTCGGCGGCGGTAATCACTTCCCATCAGGTGACCCGATCGCTCGTTGGCCTTGTCTTTTCCATAAAAATAAATACCTTAATAGCAACAGGCCTCGCGCTGGCCCGATGCAGTCCTCCGTAAACGATGCCGAACTGTCCGGAGCCGAGCACCTCGTCGGGGTGTATGCGGTACAGCTGCGCCATCTGCGCCACGCGCTCGCCTTTGTTGTCCTCGTCTGTGGCGTTTGTTGTGGCTGTGCATGTGATGGGTGAGGACATTTAAAATAAATAACTATATCCTATCCAGGGAGCCGTGAGATAAAAGGTAAACTAACCATAGTAAGTTATTTATAAGGATTTATGTTCAGGTTTATAAGAAATAGAATATATTAAATGCCTTAAATTATGCTCTTAGTACTTTTGTTTCAGCTTCACGCTGTCACGTCACCATCACGGGTAGAGGGAACCTAAGTATGAAACTGCCTGTTCCCTATTTTTCGCCGACGAACGCATAGCGTGTTGAGTGGCGAAATCTAACATTGCGCTTTGCCTTGACACCAGAGCGAAGAGATGAAAATATTAAGCATTTCCAACAGTGGGAATCGAACCCACAACCTGTCGTGTCACACGGCGCCGGCGCCGTGTTTAATTTTATAAATTTTAATTATTTAATAAATAGTTTACTTGTAAAAACATCTAAAAAGCACCTTATTCTCAATCTTTTAACCCATTTTAATACTAATTAATTATTGAGCAAATTGAGACATTCAGGCAATACAAAAATCAATAAGAATAAATTAATAAAAAACTCAAATTATAGCTAGAGAACTTTTGTTTCCTTTGTTTACATTTTGTCCTAAACCCAAAAGAAATAAAAAATAATAAAGCTAAATAGCACCCGTCCGAGTCTGGTCTGGTCTGGCCTGGCTAGTAGTGTACCTGACCCACCTGAACCCCCATATCAAACAGTTCCAAAAGTCAACATCATTACTACAGTATATTAAGAGAGTTCTCACCAGAATGCGTATGGGGCATTAGGGCATGTCTCAGCGCCGTCTCCCACGACCGCGCTAGATACGCGCCGACCCCCGAGTCGGGGGGCGGCAGGGGGTTCCCGTTGGCTGCACTTCCGTTAGCCCCTGAGCCCCCCGAACCCCCAGCACCCCACGAGGGGTCCACGCCCACTAGGTAGTCCACGTTGGCGGTGCGTAGCTCGAAACAGTGCATCACATCTGTAAATGTTGTAAATGTTACAATTTTTTATTTTTTCATATAAATAGAACTAGAATTTTAAAAGTTTTCATAAAATAAAAAAAAAAAACTTTTCTTAAACTCTGATTGATTCCTATCTAACTGGATTTTTCTTATTGTATAGACTAATAGATATAATGTACGTCAATTTGTTGTATTTTTTTTTTCATTTTTTTTTATATGTTATTAGGGAAAAACACCTCCATTAACTATGAATAACAAAAAACAGAGAGCTTAGACACTTACCAGACTGCGGCGTCCGAGCTGTATCGACCGCAAGAATTTCATTTAGTGGTATTTCCTTGTAATACTTAGTTCCGTGTTCCGATGTGAATAATGTCACTGATTTACTGTCGAGACGCCAGTAGTGACGTTTGATCTGTGGAAAGGTATTTTATTTGATGTAAAGTTATATACAGTAACGAGGCAAAGAGTGGCGTTGGATTCCACCACTCAACACGGAAAGTTGGGAACATAAGTGGGCACATAGTGGCAAAATTGGGGAACAGAGTGTCTTATCACTAGGTTCCCGCTGCCTACTCTGCTGTACGCGGGATACAGCGTCATGCTGAAAGAAAGACAGAAAGAAGCGTTTTAATGGCAACAAAAGTGCCTTAACACTGGGTTCCCAGGTTCTCTCTGTCTTTTCTACTCTAAACTACCAGTTGTTAAAAATCACGATATGATCTTAAATTAGGCTTTTATTAACCCTAAATAGCAAAATTTAAACTTATAGACATTTTAAGGGCTTTAGAGCAAATATAACTTTAGATGATTGCACAATAAGATACATGTGTTTCTTATAATAAAAGACAAAACGTTGTGCAATATTTTTGCACAATTATACTAAGCGTGCAGGGACCGTGTAAATTTATGAACTGCAACTCACAGTTTTATCTTTATTAGTGAAGTGCACGAGCCATCCTTCTTTCAGCCACTGTCCGTCTTTCTTCTTTGTATGCTTCACAGATTGAACTATCCTCATTAAAGGGATGTTGGCACTCGGGGATGAAGACGAACTGAAACGGATTATAAACTGCAAATAGGTATATAAGTACCAATAAAACTATATTGAGGCCAGTCGTGGCGCAGCGGCACGAAGTGTGACTGTAAAACCGACTGGTTCGATCCGCACTCGAGGAGATATTTACTTAAATTTGCATTTGCATTTTTCGGTCTTCTGGTGTCGAGGATAAGCGCGGCGTTGAGTTCTGCCACTCATCACGCAATGCCTCCAGAATTCGGCAGAAAGTGGGGAACGGAGTGCCCCTCTGCCTACCCTGCTGTGTGCGGGATATATTTTGATTATTAATAAAACTACTACTATATATTACTTTAAAGTTATTAAACTATTATTCTTTATTTTTAATCGATTTCCGTAAGGAGGAGGTTGTAGATTCAACTGTATTTTTTTATGTTTGTTACCTCAGAACTTTTGACTGGGTTAACGATTTTGATGATTTTTTTATTTGAAAGCTGGTGCTTCCCGTGTGGTCCCATTTTAATTTTATTTTAATATGGTCCATTTTCGACAATATTAGCCATGAGAAAATCACATAAGTCTTAAATTTGCATTAGGTGTGTGCGCGATAAATGGTCGAATAACTCAATATAACGCCAACAGATTCCGATGATTTTTTTTTTATTGGAAAGGATATACTTTAAGGGTAGTGTGATGAGAGTTTGGTTAGGTTCTGATTATGAGATCGGTTAAAGTCAATTTTTTTGTTAAAAAATATAATTATTCTATTAATAGATTTATTTAATTTTGTACATATGTATAAGTATATTTTTGAACTCGGACTTTTTTTAACTTACGGTAACCCTAAACACATATCGAAATCCTCTTAGCAGGATGTCGACGTTAAATTTAGTTGAGCATAGCACTTTGATGTCTTACTGAAAAAGTTGGATTTCAGCTCCAACTGCGTCCTAAATATAATTTCTAATAGATTAGATTGTGTGTACGTAAACCACTGTTGCGCCATACATAGACATTTAAGCTTTTTATTATTACTAACAAAATGAGTCAAAATATATGTTACTTGATTTAAATGAAAATAAATAAAGTATTATGAGTACATAGCATAAATGACAAGATATTTTAGTTTTAAAATGTTGTATAGTTACCTGCTGGGTCTGCTGGCGGCGTGCTCGGAGCTCACGTCGCGTTGCGGCTCCTCTTCCTCCTCGGGCTTGTGACTTGGCTGCTGGAAACACCATCACTGTTTTATTTAATTTATACGTACGAACAACATATAGGTATTATGTTACTTTTATTAGTAGTAGAGAATCAAAAAGTGATTTAGAACTTGCAAATCTCCAGTGTTAGGTACTATATATTTAGAAAGTTAACATTATTTTAATTCATATTTTTAAAAGAAGACAGAAAAATTCTTACTAAATAAATTAATATTTCAGCAAGCTGGTAATTAGCTTTGTTATGTTCAAATATAATTGTTTTGTATGTAAGTTTTTGATATTAAGAATATTTGTATGATATACATATCACCGCATCACTATAAGATCACTCTCACTATACCATGTGCACCATCAATGGAAGTGATTTTATAGTGATGCGGTGGTATGATGGTAGTGTTTTGTTGGTCGTGGTGGTCACCTCGTGGTCGTGGTCGTCGTCAGAGTCGTCGTCGTTGTGCGCGCGCGGCTCCGACACTTCGCTACTCGTGCTGCAGCTGTCATGGTTCTCTCCTATCACATTTATTATTAAACGCTTTATTACTCCAATATAATAACAAAAAAAGAACATACATGATATTTATTAAGGAATAGAATAAGGATTGTGGCAATTTTACTTATAGAGCATCAAAAAG
Organism: Heliconius erato x Heliconius himera; assembly: GCA_013421005.1. Classification (NCBI taxonomy): domain Eukaryota; kingdom Metazoa; phylum Arthropoda; class Insecta; order Lepidoptera; family Nymphalidae; genus Heliconius; species Heliconius erato x Heliconius himera. The sequence goes on from JAATLQ010022158.1 coordinate 6,338, forward strand.
GTGCAACTTTCTGTTTAACTTTTTTATAATATAACAAAATAATTCCTTTATCAGATCAACCAGTTATTCTTATTGTTTTTACTACTGGTCAGCATAATTCTTATTATTTGGATGGTTGTGGCGTTGTGCCAGTTCAGCACATATCACTTCGCCAACATCACTTTAGGAGTCTCCTTGACCAGAAACACAGAACAGATAATCAAAGGTTACGTTAAGGTTGCCAAATTCGCAATCAAAAGTCATTACTGCAAAACTTGCAAAATAAAAAAAAAAAATAAAACGAATACCGTGTTGATCTGGCACCTCCCCACTTACCGTGATGGTCTCGCACCTCCCCCCCACAGTCTCTGGGCACGGCGGGCAAACACTTGCGGTGCGCGTTGTAGTGACAGTCCCCACATTGCAATCCTTGCTTGAACAGTCCTCGCAGAAGTTTCTTGCATAAACGACACACCGTTGGACGCGTGTATGTGTGCACTTGGAATGTGTGGGGGATTCCTCCGCGGGAGCTAGATACTCCAATTGCGCTTGCCTGTTATAAGAGATACAAAAAAATCGTTCTTCTTTCATTATGTTCTATGCGAATATTAGATTAGTAGATAAACAAACTTTTCGAAAATAATAAGGTTTAAAAAAAATGCATCAATAAAAAAATACCTTAAACTCGGTTATTAAAGTTGCATTTAATAATAATAAATTAAATTAAATATAGAGTTGAGTAACCAATTAAAAATATATTAAGTAATATTTACTTATCTTAGAATTTTATATTAAATACAAATTACAAAAAAATAATACAAAAAAAAACAATAACCTGACTACATAAACCTAAAAATAAAAAAAAAAAACAAGACCATAAGTTTATTAGGATTAACAATTTGGACCAATTTAGGTTATACAAGGCTCCTTGTTAACATTTAATTAGTTGAAGAATAGGTTCCGTAAATATTTACAATGTAGATAGGTTTCAACTATTTTGATCCAGATTTTAGCTTAACTAATTCCATCTAATATATTTTTTTGTATTCAAGCATATTCATTGGGCTTAGGTACCAGTCTAGACAGCTTTGAGCATCAGTTGTTGATCCGGTTACCACGAAGATATACTTATATATCTTAAACATAGCCAAAAAGTATAAAAAAAGAAATAGAAAAAGTAGTGTCTCTATTTGCAAAACGCGAAGTGTGTGTGAATATAACAATATATTAAAAAAATAAATCAAAAATATTCTTTCACTTCATGAATTAATATGATCGTCTATAGATTACTTAATAGCACTGGATGATGGGTACCAAGGAATTCGAAATAAAAGTCAAAAAGTTACTATAAAAATTTTATTAACAAAATAAATGGAAGCGTTACAATGCTCTTGTGACCCACCACCCTTGTGCGTTATTGTTAAAAAAACTTAATTATAATATGGAATATGTATGTATACTTTTTATATTTTTCATATTTTCATACTAAAACTGCTTTTAACAAATAATATGTATGCATTATCTTTTGAACGTCAAAATATAAACTCTTCTGAATTTATTATCTGTTGAAAATAGTTTTAGTATAATATTTTTAATTAAGGAAAATATAGAATGCTTGTATTTTAAAATATTGTACAAAAAATGAGTCAATAAAACTCATAAAGTAATAATAAAAAATGGAATGTATAAAAATTAAACCTTGGTTATAAAAATAAATTAAATAAAAAAAATAATTTAAATATACATAGAATATATTAAATATTATTTCAATTTGTCCGTTTAAGTGTAATATGATTTACTAAATAATTTTATTTTGTGACCACAGATTAAAAAAAAAAGAGATATCATTATTTTTATAATATTTAATATATTTATTCGTTAATTCGTTAAACTTTGTAGTTATTTTTTATTATAAGTACTTTATATAAAGTATATATTTATCTTATTTCTATATTAAATTTACTTATTAATTGTGATAACCCATGATACACATTACTCATAATAGTAAATGGTAATAAACAACGTTTTTATTTATTGTATTTTCCAATTATAAATTTATAACTATAATAGCTATTTCAAGGTATATTTGAATTAGTTTTAAATCATTTATTATATAGGACGTTATAAAACTATTGTCTTTATTTAATATTTACTTAGCGTGTTATCAAAAAATAATTCTTTTATTATATCTATATTTTTAGAATTTCAGGTAACATAAGATAACAAAAGTCAGACAAATAAACATAGGAAGATATAATATTAAAAAAAATAGATTTATTCCTTATTGTAATGGAATATATTTAACTTTTTTTGTATATATCAATCAGATCTTTATAAACCGATAACATAATATAGTCAAAAAACCTAAATATTATTAATAGTAATAAAAATGAGCGTCATTTTTAAATTATTAAATATTATACAACTACAATTTAATGTCGTTTCGTTTTTGTTTTTCAAAATTTTTGCTACACCTCTTGTTACTAAAATTAACTATAATGATTGTGACATTAAAATTTCATACATATAATCATTAACACATTAGTATGTTCAAACATCTTTATTTTAATTATTTTATTTTCTTTACGTTATTTCTTAAGAATATTATTTATACACATACCAATTTTAAAGTAATATAAGTATGTAAGATATGAAGTCATGAATTTTAGAAAAGAAATAACGTTATTAATGTGTTGTTTCACAATAAGAATAGAAAAATATTTAAAAAAAAACGTAGCAGGATTCGAACGCGTGCCACTTGGAAGCCGTCTAAGCATTCTGACTTTAGATGGCTTTCAAGAGGCGCGGATTTGAGTAGCGCTACGTGCATAATTTTTATACTTTTTCTAAAAATAATATTAAATAAAATATAATAATAAAAAAAAATAAACACTAGTCCCTATTTCCAGACACAAGCTGAGCCAGTTTCCTTACCAGCGAGTCATCATCGTGCGAGTGGGCGGAGGAGCGCGACGGGCTGCGGGGCGCGCCGCTAGGCCTTCGCCCCCCGACGCTGCCCGCAGCCCCCGCGGCGCCCCCGCTGGTTGAACTCGCGACCACCGGCGACTCGCAGTTGGACGGCACCTTTACTGCGCACCTTTTGTGGTAGTTTAGGCCGCAACCTGTTTGTTTAAAGTTAAATAATAATAATACAATTGCAAGTCGTCGAGGCCAGTCGTGGCACAGCGGCACGAGGTGTGACTGTAAAACCGACTGGTTGTGGGTTCGATCCCCACTCCATGAGATGAAATATTTACTTAAATTTATATTTCCATTTCTTCGCTCTGGTGTCGAGGTTAAGCGCGGCGTTGAGTTCTGCCACTCAACACGCAATGCCTCCAGAGTTCGGCAGAAAGTGGGGAACAAAGTGTATTTCCACTAGGTTCCCTCTGCCTACCCTGCTGTGTGCGGGATACAGCGTGAAGCTGAGATTGAGATTGAGACAATTGCAAAATACAAAACTAAACTTAAAAGAGATAGACTTAAGATTCAAATCATGAAAATATTTAGGCTAATCGTTGCCCAACAAAATAGCGATATAAGATTTATTTTAATGTGTTTGTTTATGTATGTATGTATGTGTGTGGCGTTGTATTTGAGAGACCAAACGCCTTGGCCAATCTGATGATTTTTTTCATCAAATCGATTTATCTTAACCTTGCGAGTGTCACTTCTTCGTCTTCGTGTCAATGCTTGGAATTTCATATCATATTTTGCCAGTATTTAGCCACGTTGACTGCGGTATCTGTTGCCCTGATGTCACTCGACCGGACCTGTCCTCGGCACTCGGGGGAGCCAGTGCAGGACTTTATCATGTCTGTCCATCTTGTGGGCAATCCGCCGCGAGAGCGCTGCCCTCCGACTCTTTCTTGTATTATCAGGCGCTTTAAAGAGTTTTCATTTTGTGTAATGTGCCCGTACATCTTTAAAATCCGCATTTGCACAATCGACGAAAGCCTTTGCTTGATGCCGAGCTCTTTTAAGAGGGAGACGGAGTACGGTCCAGCAGTCCACACACACACCACATTTCAAAGGCGTCAAGTCAATCTTTATACGCAGTTTTTTTTGCATCGTCCATGATTCAGCCCCATAGAAGAAAATAGGAAATACTAGACATTTCATTAATCGAATCTTGGTGTTTTTGGTTATATTATAATTTTGTTAATTATATTTGACCCTGTGTTTAAAGAAAAATAAAACTTAATGTTTAATTTTCGTATTATAAATTGCCATTTTATAATACTGTACACTTTTAGTTAATTTATGTAGTTTTTGGAGTTACCAAATAAGTTGTTTAAATATAAATAATATGAGTCAAAAGACAAAAGACAAATAGTCTCTATTATTCAGCAAAATATTTATTATGGCTTTGAAATATAAAAAACCATTTCTAATTTCAGTGGAAAATAAAAACATTGCTGTAGTGAAAACTATAAGAGTTGATATTTTTTACCGTGTCTTTTAGTTAAAATGCCAAAACCAATTACCTTCACATTTGAGTCCCTGTCGCACCAACCCGAACAGCATTTCCCCACAAAAGTCGCAGAACGTGGGCGCCTTGTACGAGTGCACCGCCAGCGAGTGCGGCCGCGGCGCCGGCGCCGCCTCCACGCCGTCGCATAGCAGCGCTGGAGGAGAAACAAACAGTATAGAGTTAACAAACTAATATTTTTGAAAAAAATGTATATGTATTCATAATAAATTCATTCTTCATACATTTGCCCATTCCATAGAGTCACTTATTCCTACATACAGTGACGAATATAAACACAAATACAGTCTCGTGTTCACCACTTGAGTTGGTAGTAACACAACATTAGCACGAGAGTGTGTCATGGTAATATACTATATTTTTTTTTTTATTTTTTATTTTTATGTCCTTTTGACAAGGCAAACGAGCGTTCGGGTCACCTGATGGTAAGTGATTACCGCCGCCGCCAACCAGAGGAGCTACAGGTGCGTTGGCGGCCTTTAAGCTGGGTTGGGCGCCGGAGCTCGACATTACCTGATGCGAAACGCAGTGGCATAAAGCCACTACTTAACGCCGGTTTTAAATGCCGGGGGTGGTAATGATCCGGTCGAGTCTGCCCATGTGTGTTGCTATTGCTGGCGACGTGACTCTTCCACACGTACTTTAGTCGCCTCTTACGACACCACCAGTACCAGGATATCCTATTCTAGGCCGGGATCATACGGCAAATGATGATCTCTAATTATACACGTATATTCTTTTGGTGATGCAATTTTTATTTCATTATGATAAAAAATTTAAATGTGTTTGTAAGTTCAATTTTACAATGGATCATCTTCAATAATAATTATACGTAAAAACATACGGTTCGCGGTGAGAACGATCTCAACAAGCGTCTCATCAGTGACGTCTGTGGCGGAGTTGATGAGCTGCAGCACGTTCGGCGAGCAGTAGTCGTGTCGGAACAGCAGGATGCGGTCTGACAGACGGTTCAGACCGTTGTCTGGAATCTGGAAGGGGAAAGGATAACCATGAATCAATCAAGAGAGAAGAAGAGGAACAACAAGTTAATTGTTTATGATCTATTTTTAAACTATTTTAAAGTGTCATTTCACACTTAGGAAAGAAAAATACTTATTTAGAAAATGTATAAAAAATTTAACGAATGAAAAATTCTATAATCTAGCTTTTTCGTCAGGCAAATGGAAACTAATTAAGAAATAAACTCTGATCGCAGGCACAATGATTACATCGACACGAAAATAATCTCATTTTGAACAAGCAGCTGATATTGTTATTATTTTAAAATACACTTAGTTACACAAATAACGTGAAAAAGTGTTATTATAAATATAAATTGATAAAAGAATTCTTTATCTGCAGTGATATTACGATACCCCAGAATATACAATACATCATATGCACCTACGTCCATCTGCTTTAGATAAATTCATATAAGAGGTGAATTTTATTGTTTAAATTTCGTTTAAAGCTGCAATGAAGACCTAAACACTACTAAGTCAGTAATCTATTCATGAAATATATGTAAATCTATACCTTTTCGTGTACAAACTTGACGGCCAGCTCCTTGAGGTGCGCGAGCGTGAGGCGGTGCGCGGGCGCGGACACGGCGTCGCGCAGCACGCCCAGCTGGAACAGGAACGTCACCTCGTCCTCCATCCTCTATTCCACGATCGCTACCTGTACGAAAAAGGTTAACAATTAAAAAAATGTATTTCATGATGTTTCATAGTTTCCTCCTCCGGTTACTTTGGGTGACGACTTATGTGTAATGGAACAGAGGATCGAGCTCGAAGGCGTTCTATCAATTGGTCCTTTTATTCTTATGTCCAGCAGTGGATGACGACTAGCTGATGATGATAGTGATAATGATGATGATAATGTCATAGTTTAATATGAAAAAAAGAGTACAATAAATTTAGACATTAACAAAGCGTGCCGTACGAAGTTATTGTCTAAATGTATGTTATTTTATTTAGAACAAACTAGTTTTCCCTGCAGGTATTTATTTTTTATTTTGTACAGATCATTCTGAAGTATTTAAAATTTCACCAAACCGCATTAATTTAAAGCGCAATACCGAATGCTTAACTCACATGAACTGGATGACCCGGATTCGAATGTGTTATATAAACTTCACTTTTCGGGTGCAAGTAGACTGAAGGTGAATTAATCAATCGTCAGGTTAAAGGGCCACTGCGTAGTTGTGAGCTATATACAATAATCGATAAATATTATAAATATATGAAAATAGCAATTTCTTCAATAACAATGATTATATTAATGGAATTATCAAATATGAATTATTGTTTGTGTTCTTACTTACACTATAAATTGCTTCTCGAAAAGAACATAAAGTTATTATAGTAGATATATACATAAAATATATCTATACTATAAATTGTATTTCAGGGGCTTTGTAGTACGGTTAAAAATGTATTATTTAAAATTCCGCTTAAACACATGTAAATTATCAACAAACTATAAATATAAAGTACTAATAATAATATTTAAGTAGTACTAGGCCGGCGTTTAATTCCGCCCCTCGATTGTCTCTGAAATTGGGCGGTGTGTGGGGAACATTAAGAGGAGTCTTAACACTAGGTTCCCCCTGCCTACCTATGCAAGATATAGCGTAAACAAAAATAAGGGTGGATTTAACTAAAAAGTTTATAGTTATTAATATATTACTAAAATCATAAGAAGTATATAAATACTTGTACATAATTATTTTTCAAAAATGTCTTAATGGACGCAAAATATTTTTTTAACACCACGCTGCTTCCCTTAGCAGAGTAGCAGAGGGAGTCTCCTAACCGCAGAACCTAGTGTTAAGACACTCCATTTCCATTAAGACATTTGCGTTCCCCACTTTCTGCCGAAGTCTTGAGCTGTCATTTCCAGACTCAGCGAGGAAATGAAAACATTAAACTCTTCTTTCTTTCTGAGAATCGAACCCATAACAGTCGCATTTACGTACGCATATTTGAGCTCCTGCGCCATGAAGGCTTCAATGTACTTCTTCATTTCGTATATTGTATCTGCAACACAATATCATGAACACTACACCGACGCGACTGTAATACGAGACAGAGGGGTCGTCGTTTGGACGTACGTCTGTTACTTTTAATACTGTAGCATTAGTTTTAGCGATAGCGACTCACGTCTCGTTCTTTAATTACGTTACAATGTAGACTTATATATTACTTACTGAGACGTTTATCGAATGTAAACATTGGGTAAATTAATAGTAAGAAGAAATTTTATAGAATAGATTATAAAATAAGTCGTAAGTATAGATACTACTAGTTAAGTAGTTGTTAAATATAGATTATAAATTAATTGGAATTACATAAGCAGCATTACGTACCAATAGATTAAGAATTAACTTTTATATAGAAAAAAAATTCTATATAAAAATAGATATAAAAGATATCAACATATTATGATGCGGTTTTCACTACTAGACAGTGTGAATCAGAAGGTTTATTTATGCTTATTAAATTTGTATAGTATAAGCGGGCGAAGCCGCTACTTGCTATACATATTTTCATTGTTATGTATAATTCAAGTTAACAAACGTGGATAAATGTACCTTAAAGAAAAGTATAATACAATAATACATCGTATGGCCGACCATTACTAATGTATTTTAATACTTAAGTGATTATAAGAGAATAAATATATTCTAAATAAGCCGATTGACCGTTATGTATCGTAAAAGGTATAAATTAAAAAAAAAGCGAAAACTGCACAAAAATGGGTCAAACGTTCATACGATAAGTAAGTAATTGAGTCTTTAATATTTGTGATCCGCCTCATTTTCCAATAACAACTAATATAAAGAAATTAAATTGACCTCAAAATGTAGGGTTTTAACTTAAGTACAATAAAAAAAAAACTAGTATTAGTGTACTTGAAGTAAAAAAACTCTTAAATTATAATAATTACGTCCTAATTTCATTAAGGTCCAATCTGTAGCGATGAGTCGATTCCGGTGAAGCTCGTTGAGCGATAACTCTTGCAGGCCTTTCTGCAACACTATTTACAAGAATAGAGGAGATCGCGCGGACTCTGTTTTTTCTATTTCTTTTGCAACTAAAAGTGATCTTATTCTTGCGGTTCTCGGGTGCCTCAATAGTTGTATTTGTTATCAGATCACTTTCAGGAACAAAATTGTTGACCATTCAAGTAGCTGACCACAGCCGAGAACGGCGTTCCCTCATTGTAACTTCACATCCGCTCCCAATGCTCACAAATGATTGTTGAAGTTGGAGTTTTCAATAGTAAGCGCTGTATTTAGTATTCTTTATTCCAGCGTTACCTTAGTATATCGGGCTAGTACGAGGTTTGAGTCGTCCGAAGATGTTACGTACCTAGGTGGGACTTTTCTTTTGTTGATTTTTATCTTAACACTAGATTCCCTCTGCCTACTCTGCTGTGTGCGGGATACAGCGTGAAGCTGATTTAATTTAATTTATTTTTATATTTAAAGTACTACAACGAGTTTAAAGCGGGCCGCGAACGCATTGAAGACGAACCGCGCTTTCGATGACCATCAACGTCCCAATCAACGAGGGTCACGTCCAAAAAATTTAAGATTTGGTGACAGTAAGAGACCTCGCTGATAGTGATATCATTTGACTCAGCCCAACCATTAAAACTGACTGGGTGAACCGATTTCGGTGATTTTTTGTTTATTAGAAAGGATACACTTCAAGGGTAGTTTGATGAGACTTTGGACTGATTATGGACGGATCCTATTTAAATCCCATCCAAGTTAAAGTCTAAGTTTTTTTATAGTTTTTTTTTGCCTAAAACTCGACTCACATCGTTGCACATCCACCCTATTCGTCTGATTTGGTTTCGTGCGACTTCTGACAATTTAGCAAGCTTAAAAAACTAATGCGGGGACGCCGTTTTGACACGATTGAAGAGGTAAAATCTATTTCGAGTACTGGAAAACGTTTGAAAAAGAGCCTTTTATCGAATGGGGATTTTTTACTTTAAAGAGGATGAAATTGATTTGGAAGAATAAATAAAGAATATACATTTTATAAACAAAATCACCTAACTTTTTGATCACAGTATTATATGGCGGTTTTCTTTTTTTAACACCCTTTTAAGTAACACCTTAGCATACCTATGTTTCAATGAAAACTTTTGAGTTCAAAGATCTTCATGATCTTGTAGATTGCAGGTTGACTTTGATGGTCTCTTTTCTAACTGCTGCGTACTCTAGAAAAGCAATCAGGTGTTGTTAGTTGGCTTAGATCTGCTCTGGTGATTCTACTCTTCTTTATAAAATGTTGTGATAGCTTTAAGTGTTGGTGATGGGATTTAGCTCTATGTGTTGGGTGGCGGGACTCACTACCACTCTTTATCTTGTTATCAGCGCAAAAAAATGAGAATTTTATTTTTCCGAGTGGAAATCGAACTCTCAATCATTACGTTTACAGTCGGACGCTGTGCCATTGCGCCTCAATTTGTATTCTCTATTGGTACTACAAAAATTGAATTCCCTATCACCTATACAGCGAAAATGCAAATTGAACTTCTAAGTACGAAGTCATTGACCTCACCACGTGTTCGCAAGTGTTTACTCGGTCAAGCGTCAACCAGCTGAGATAAGTCAATAACCCAATTTATGTCAATGTATGTAAGGAAATTACACAGATTTTGCAATATATAGTAATCTTCTTATTTGTCTTTTTGTTAATTGAATAATATATCATTATTATAAAAAAATCAAATAAAAAGAGAACAATTTTAAGAATTCAAAAGAAAAAATATAGTTTTAAAAATCTAAAAAAATACAAAAAAGCAAAGCGCTATAGAGTGTGCTTGAAGCTAATAATAATATAAGCCTAGAATCAGCTAGAAGCCATTTTTCACGCTTATCATTTCGAATTTCCTTTCGCGTTTACAATGTCATGTCAAATACTTATTTACTTATTTAGAAAACGTATAAAAATTTGAACGTAGTGGGACTCGAACCCACGCCTCCTGGAAATCGATGGAAGTCATGTCATGTCATGCTCATTGGGGATCAGAAGTGCCTCAATTTGAACGGATCGTTTTAACATTAGGTTCCCAGGTTCCCTTAGCTAAAAAAAGCAAGTAAAAGCGAGTGTAGGATAAAGTGTAAAGCTCAAACAGCGTGTTTTTTCTCTCTGATAACACTAAGATAGTGACGTCAAAATCGACGCTAGAAAGATATAACAATATGTTTATATTTACTTAGATTTATTGCGTATGAAAATGTTACAATAAAATTCTTGTAATTTCGATGTAGTGTGTGGCTTCTAAGATCGCTACTAGTGAGAGCAACGTCCTATTTATCACATTTTTAAAAAATGATAACACCTAATAATTAAGGTGACGTGATCTTTGTTTTATCGGGATGATGCTGATTCTTATAAATATTGACTAATAGGTTACGTATTCATAAAATAACACTAATATAATAAATACTCATAAATGATCTAAGTAAATGATTTTTGTTACGTATTAGTTAAAAGTTTTTTTAAATTGCTTAAACAGGCTGTGCATTTGCGATGTGCATGTGCGTTGAATGGTTCACGCTGCACCCTTGTAAGTGCCTATTCACTCTGTTTGCAACACTCCCACATTGTGTGCCATAGGAACAGACTCCAGCATTGAGTTTCCATTCCAAGAATGCAGTCTCGAAGAATTTCGTTCGTACTTCAGGAATGTGCATCATGGCGAGTGACGTGAAGCTGTATTTCTAGAGATTTTATAGTAAAAAAGCGGTATTAGGTATTCCATTTCAGGGCACACTCTTCAAAATGTATGAAGTAAAAAACGGACGACGAAATAACCATAAGCCGGTGGCTGGAAAACGTATATGAAACTATACATACGCAAAGTCCGTATGTATAAAAAAATATACATACAAGAAATACAGACAGACATACTACTAAAGACATTGTTACATGAAAGATTGCCCAAATACGCACATTTTTAATAATTTTATATATTTGTTTTCATAATTTAAATTACAATAATTCACATTTGTTTTTATTTTAAATATATACTTTCTTATAAATTATACGGAACCAATTTGATTGTGATCAGGCAATTAATAATAATAAAAAATAATATAGCTTTATACTATATTCCGCAGGACGGCAGAGGGAATCTCAAATAAGAAGAATTAAATAATAATAAGTTTTCCCACGTGGGAATCAAAACCACAGCAGCCGTGTCAGATCAGATTCTGGGCCGCTGTGCCACACGGCTTTATCATCATAATAATTAATAGCAACAAGATTTAATATATTTAATTTACAAATTAAACTATAATATTTATAGGTCACTGCGTTTTCCCATATGGTAGGGTATACAAAGAAAGGCTGTATTTGGTTTTTCACGTTGCGGCAGAATCCCGGAAATCGGGATACTGCATGTTGAGTGGCGGAACTGAACGCTGCGATTTTGTGACACACAATACGAGATTTCTCAGTTAGTGTAGTGACTGTTTTTATCTAAACTAAACAATACATTGAATATCATTCATCTACATAAGTATTAATTAGTATTATACAGATGTGTTGCCACGTTTGATGTCTATAAATTTGACGTGTCTTAAACGCTTATATTATTATTGAGGTAATAAGTGAGGCCTTCGTAGCTCAGGGGCACAACCTCCGACCGAAGCGACGGTCGTGGGTTCAATTCCCACTTGGTAACAAGGCAAAGCCATATGTTGTATTCCGCCACTCCACTCAATGTCTCGAATCTTGGGCGGTACGTAAGGAGGGGGTGGCCGGGGGTGTCTTGGCACTAAGCTCCTTCTCCTAATGTGGGATACAATATGAAGCAAAAAAACATATCCTCTTAAGTCTACAGTAAAAAAAGAACTTTAGCAATATTTTGCAAAGATCTCTGTCTGGGGTCACTGGGGTCACTACCCCACGGCATTGTTATATACACGTGCCACCAGCCACCTTGACCCCGCGCTAATACCAGCGATAAACGCCTTGCCTTTGTTTTGGAGATAAAGAATTTCACAATGTGTTTAGATTTGTTGAGAAAAAGATCGACCTCCCATTATAATAATAATGTAAACATTTACATGACTGGATGAATAATATCTTTTATTGATATGTCTTAATATTACACGTTATTTTTCCTTCTTTAGTTACTATCTAATTTTTTTTTGATATCTCGCGAGCATTACGGGTTAAAAAAGACTTCATATACATTATTCTATTCATCTTTTTTTTTAAGCTTCACCCCGCCATTTAAGCTAGGTTAGGCAGAGGAGAGAGTGTGTAGTGTTAGTGTTAAGACACTCCGTTCCCATTAAGATACTTCTTCGAATAAGTCGAGGAGGCATGACGTAATGAGTGGCGAAATTCAAGGCCGCGCATTGCCTCTACACCAGAGTAAAGAGAAGAGTGGAAATATTTCATTTCCTCGAGTGAGACTAAACTCTTTTTTCAATATTATATATAATTACATTTGCGAGCTGCGTTGATTTGTAAAAATATTACACTGATTTCCATCATAGTTGGCATGTATCGTGGCGCAGCAGCACAGCTTGTGACTGCAGTGTGTGCAACCTGACAGTCGTAGATTCGATTCCCACTCGCAGGAATAAATTATTTCAACATCCATCATCATTTCATCCATTATTAAGATTCATATTTGTGATTTGGTTTGATGCGGAAGATAACCACATATATTGTTACAACCATATTAAAATTGATAATAAATACACACAAGTTGACATTACGATACAAATTAATTGAACGATCGGTCAATCAACTCGTCCATCAACCAGTGCTCATATAAATTATAATACCGCCACCGACAGACTGAGTAGCTCTAGCTACTTTTTTTTATCAGATACTTAAAAGAGTGTTGTCTACAAAATAATTGAGAGGATGATGGCTTTATGGCGCATTGACACATGTGTGGGTTCGATTCCATTGAAGCTAAATTATATATTTCATTACTCTTTATGTTTCATTTAAAATGCATCACACAGGCACCAAATATCTTTAAGATTTATACATATGTATTATTATTTATATAGTTATGTCTCTTTGGTTTATTAAAGTAAGAAAGCAAATGGTGGTGCTATTGGGTTCATTGTCGGGCGTGTTGAGTTTCGAACTATCTCTAAACCTGTTTTAAATCATCACCAGATGATCACATCAACGCACAATCCTTACTTTTAATATACTAGTACCCTTTACTATTATGAGGCCAGTCGTGGCGCAGCGCCACGAAGTGTGACTGTAAAACCGATTGGTTGTGGGTTCGATCCCCGTTCGAGGAGATGAAATATTTACTTAAATTTATATTTCCATTTCTTCGAGGTTAAGCGCGGCATTGAGTTGTGCCACTCAACACGCAATGCTTCCAGAATTCGGCAGAAAGTGGGGAACGGAGTGTCTTAACACTAGGTTTTCTCTGCCTACCCTGCTGTGTGGCGGGATACAACGTGAAGCTGATTCTTTACTATTATGCGCTGAACCACAATATTTTTTCCGGCCTAGCAAAGTCGGCATAGAGCCAAGACACGGCGTTCATTCGAGACATTGCGTGTTGAGTAGCGGAACTCAACGCTACGTTTGTCTTGCCGAAGTCACTGAAGTGATCATTAGACTAACTATATCCTGTGCTTGTTAAGTAAATTTGTTTGTTCCAATTACACAGGTATACAAGTCAATCTGGTAGTCATTTTATAAATAAGGTAATTTAACAGTAGCTGCAAATATATTACGATTTAGAATATTACAGGGAAACGCTTTGAATAGAATTAGGCATAATTTTTTTGGCCTCACGCTAAAAGAACCCAAAACAACGATTTTTAAATTTTTTATCTGTTTGCCTGTGCATTAGTGCAAGCTAATTTTAGAATCGGCTAAATCAATTTGAATGCAGTTTTGATATTTTGATTATTGAAACATTAAGTGTTGGTTTTATTTAAAACAGATAGAATATAGATAAATTGATAGACTATTGTTTTTCACATAAGCGTACAACTTAACATTACGCCCTGCGCAGGCGCTGACGTTGAAAGCTATTAAAAATACGTATTAATTATTTCTCGATAGGTCACTGGCAGATAATGTTAGTTTACTAGCTCGAGGCTTGCGTGTCTCTTAACGTTGCTAGCTTGCTGTTTGTTATCAGCGATATAGTCGTAGAGTATGGGTTCAATGCGGGGTCAGATTTAGAAGTACTATAAATGAAAATTTCACTAGATCTCAAACGCTATTGTTTATTATTTATGGAAAATATAATTAGAGATTTATTCATCGGTTACATAATATGCAATACATCATTATAATCAGCTTCACGCTGTATCCCGCACATAGCAGGGTAGTAAGACACTCCGTTCCCCACTTTCTGCCGAATTCTGGAGGCATTGCGTGTTGAGTGACAGAAATCAACGTCGCGCTTTGCCTCGCACCAACACGAAGAAATGAAAATTTATATTTCAATTTAAATAAATATTTCATCACCTCGAGTGGGGATCGAACCGCAGCCAGTCGGTTTTGCAGTCCCACATTGCGCCTCTGGGCCACGACTGGCCTCAATATAATTATAAAATTATAAATTACAAAAAACTTATTACATCTTATTTTGTTACCTTCACGCTGTAGCTATAGACGAGTGGGCAGAGGTAACTTAGTGTTAAGACACTTCGTACGCCATTTTCCATTAAATTTTTAGATTACAACCGCGCTTTCTTATTAACAGAGAAGAGAAACAAAAATAATTAATTCTGTCGTGTGAGAATCGGACCTACAAGCACCTTGTTAACAATCTCAAACGTTGCTGCGTTCTGCGACGACCTTTTAAATATAATAATTAAAATAGACTAGTAATTTATTACATACTCGTCGTTTAAATAAGCATAGTTTACGTGAGCGTGACCCTCGCCCTATTCAATAATAACATGCTTAAGACAAACAAGTCAACGAATGCAACGTATTCGGAGATTAAATAAATAAATAAATCAAAAATCAGCTTCACGCTGTATCCCGCACACAGCAGGGTAGGCAGAGGGAACTTAGTGTTAAGACACTCCGTTCCCCACTTTCTGCCGAATTCTGGAGGCATTGCGTGTTGAAGGGCAGAACTCAACCTCGACGGCGGCGCTTGACCTCGACTACAGAGCGAAGAAATGGAAATATAAATTTAACTAAATATTTCATCTCCTCGAGTGGGGATCCAACCCACAACCAGTCGACTTTGCAGTCACGCCTCGTGCCGCTGCGCCACGACGGGCCACGACTTTAAATAATTGAGAAAATCAATATAAAAGATACATTGTAAATATATTTGTAATTTAAACGACAAAGTGAGAAGGTGATTTGTTAAGCAAAAAATATATAAAAGAACGAAACACCTGATTGAGCAAAAAGTAAAAAAAAACAAGTTTAACAGTTTTTTTAAGAATTAATAATCAGGACCCATTTAAATTTTACAGGGCTCTTTGGTAACATAAATCATATGGGTTAAAAATGGGTCCCGGTCTTAATAAACTATTAGGCTTGTTGTTTCCTTTTTAGTTATTATTGTATATATATAGTTTATGCAGTCGGGCTTTCGTTCTTTTCCTAGAAAGGTAGGCAGAGAGAACCTTGTGTCGAGACACACCGTTCTCTGCTGCGCCCAATATTTTTTTTTTTTGGTATTCCCCATATTAAGTGAGGCAAGCAGGTTAGTATTTATTAAATCAGTTGTGTCATTTTTCAATGTTTTTAATGAACAAAAAAAATCGAATACAATAATTTGTCACAAGTTCTCTCTGTTTTAGAAAACGTATAATATTGAACGAAGTGGGACTCGAACCCGCGTCACTTGATATACCTACATTCAATCTATTCTAGTTTAATAATAATTGAATATGCTTAAAATTAGATATTTACCAAGACGCACGGCTTCGAGTTCCGATACAATTTTTTTAAAGTTTCCTTAAAAGATTTTCCCATTATTAGTGTGAAATTTTAAAATATTGAAAAACATTTAGTAAGTTGTCGTAGTAAGAGAACATAAAAGCTATTCTAAACAGCTATCGTCCGGTGGACGAAGTGCTTGTGATATAATCAATGTTGAGTAGTCGCTACTAGGTGAAGCCTACTGGGAAAAGTACTAGTTGCAAAAAAAAAAACAGATTTTTTTAACTATTTTATGTAGGTATGTCAGCAGCTTTTTATGTGGTAACATACATACCAGGCGACAAGTACCACCAAATTTAAGAGACAATCCGCCTTAACTGCCGGAAATAATAGACTGGCGCTGCGTGTACCATGTATAAAATTCCCCCATACAACACAATACTATAAAATTAAAAATTCCTCAGTGTTAAAGATTGAACGCTTAGGAAAGAAAAATACTTATTTAGAAAACGTATAATTTTTATTTAGAAAAAAAAAAATCCCGCTACGCTCAAAATTTTTTATACTTTTTCCAAATGATTGTTATTCAAACAAATAAAATAAAATATTATTCAACTTAGACATTTTTTTTTATTTCCTTGATAAGTGACTTAATCGAGAATATTTTAGCCATGATCTGAGAAAATAAGATACTGGAGGAAGGGTCAGGTAAAAAGCATGAGGACCCCCCGAAGGGCATATATGAAGAGGTTGATGACAGTGGACGAGGCGAAAGAGGTTTGTAGAGACCGTAGCGTTTGGCGCTCCGTTCTCTCTGACTACCCCGCAAGGGATAAAGCGTGAAGCTAAGTTAAGTTAAGATCTAAGAAAATATATTCAGCTGTTTAAAGATCATCTGTTGTTTTCTAGTTGACGAAAATTTAGGCAAATTCCATTTTCTTATTCTGATCGATTTCATATTTCTTATCAGTGCCACTTTAATTTATTTACTTTTTAGAGTTTTTATTTAAATTTTTGAATTTCATTTAATAATGAAAATGATAGTCGACACTGTACTGCAAACAGTAAGTGTTCGGAAGGATGCTGAGTTGCCGGATCGTGACACGAGGCGCACGTCGAGACACTTCGAGACGTGCATTTAGCTGCTTTGTCACGTAGCGGTGTAATTGTTGATGGATTTATATACATACATACATACATGTAATAACAGCTATGCTGTGGTTATATTATATTAAATTAAATCAGCGTCACGCTGTATCCCGCACACAGCAGGGTAGGCAAAGGGAACCTAGTGTTAAGACACTCCGTTCTCTACTTTCTGCCGAGTTCTGGAGGCATTGCGTGTTGAGTGGCAGAACTCAACGCCGCGCTTAACCTCGACACCAGAGCGAAGAAATGGAAATATAAATGTAAGTTAATATTTCATCTCCTCGAGTAGGGATCGAACCCACAACCAGTCGGTTTTACAGTCACACTTCGTGACGCTGCGCCACGACTGGCCTTAATACTATATATATGAAAATAGAAAATATTGATATAACTTATCCAAGAATAAGTTTATAATTTTATATAACTTTGGATTGTTATTGATGATTTTATACAAAACTTCTACTTTATGACATTTTTTACTTATAAATAATTTCAATTATAATAAATAGTGAGGAGCTCTAAGAGAGGATTGAGGAGGAGGACGAGGACTATACTCCCCAAGGAGCCCACATACCAAATTTCAGAATCTACGCTTCTGCTTTGTTTCGATTGCTCGTCGTCTTTCAGACACTCAGTAACGTAAGAGTATCTACTATATATTATATTAGCTGATTGAATCCAAGAAGATCTCTATCCCTATAAAACAGATTATTTTAAAAATAAAACTTTCTTAACTTATAAATTATAATATAAACTGAACTACATAGTAACTTAGTTAACTAACTTAAATAGTAACAACATACTCTTACTTCACAATATAGTATATGACCATAAAACTATTTACCTATATATTCAGCTAAGAGGTTTTTCACATAAAATTGTTAATTTACCTAATATAAAACACGAGGGGCGTACACGTGCAACGTTCAGTTTTATTGAAGTAAATAACAGCTGTGACCTAGACTAGACTAGACTAGACTATAAACGTCAGAGGAAAGGCGGAATAAAATGTATTCCGATACCAGAGGAACACTGTGTCTTGTCCAGTGTAAGACAATTATGTTACGTATTATTTAAAACATTTTTAAAGTGTTATTCCACACTTAGGAAAGAAAAATACTTACTTATTTAGAAAACGTATAAAAATTTTGAACGTAGCGGGACTCGAACCCGCGCCTCCTGGAAACCGACCAGGTCCTGACCTGGTTACCGCTACGTTCAAAATTTTTATACGTTTTCTAAATAAGTATTTTTCTTTCCTAAATGTAGAATAACACTTTAAAAAATGTTTTGAAAATAAGAAAAATTCTTATTAAGAAAACGTATAACAATTTCATAGCAGCGGGATTTTAACCCGCACCTGTGGAAACCGTCCAAGCGCTCTGACCAACTAAGCCATATGTTTCTGGCGTTATAGAACGTATGGCTTAGTTAATCCCGCTACGTAAATTTTTTTATACGTTTTCTTAATAAGTAATTATGTTACGTATTTAAAAACGAAAAATTCATCGTTTTTCGGGAACATGATTGTTGGTGATTTGGATCAAATGTGTCAAATGCTTATCTAGACAATTGCAAAAAGATATGAATTTATAATAAAACATGTTTTTTAAGTGGGTAACGGAGTGTCTTAACACTAGGTTCCCTCTGCCTACCCTGCTGTGTGCGGGGTACAGCGTGAAGCTGATTTTTTAAGTAGTTAAAGTTTAATAGAATTTGGTTATGTTTTTAATTTTTGTAAAAAGTCTTTCTTAGAATTAGGGTATGATATGGCCTATTTTCATTTTTCATGTAGCGTTGAGTTCCCTCAACATTTACTCTTAGGGCTATTGAGCGACGATTCGTGTTTAACGGAATATTTCAACACTAGGTTTTCTCTGCTTAACCTGCTACATGTGGGATACAGCGTAAAGTTGTCTTCAAATGAAACTCTTAAAGCGGATTATTCGCGTTTCCAGGTTCCCGCTACGTATCCTGCTAAGTGCAGGAGAACAGCGAGTAGCTAAAAAAATACTAAGTAGGTATAGGGTAAAGTTCCACCACCCAACACGCTTTATCTTTGAATAGACGGAAAGCGGAGAGCAAAGAAACTTAACATTCAACCAACAAAAAAAAGAAAAAGTTTTTAAAAACAAGATAAGACACACATCGTCTATATGTTTGTAAATTATTTAAAAAGTGATTCTACGTAATTGCAATAAGTGATATGTATCACCCAATAACAAATACTTCACACGAGTTTCCTTTCAATAAGTAAGAAATATTCCAATAATTCTACTAACTCCCGACTGACACTTCTTTTATAGTTTTTTTGCACCTACCTAAAAGAGGTATATTTTACACGAGCTTGCTAACAGTAATTTATATGAATTATTTTATGAACATTTACATAAATAATTGATTTTGGCATGAATGCGGATAATATATAAAATAAATATATATTATATTATATAATAAATAGTTTTCCCTAACGACAGTACGTTGTTACGGTGTATTAGTTGTACACTTGTTGAATAAGAATATTCTTAATCTGTATATCGTTGATTCTGTATATAAAAATTATATTTTGTTCAAGACTTTATGCAGTCTTAAAAATTGGAAAATAGCCATTAAAATTTAAAATTATACCATTTTTTTTATTTTCTTCAGTGAAAACGAAGTCTCAAATTTGGGCAGAAAGTGGAGAACGAAGAGTGCTGGGACTCTAGATTCTCGTTTTATACTCTGCCATGCAAAAAAACTGTTAATTCAACCGCGATTATAAGTGTTATTTCTAATCCTGAATTATGAAACAGGCCAATTTTATCAAAATCTACGCTGTTGGCTTATTTACATTGTTTAGTTAGTGACACGCGATTAAAAAGAGAAGAGAGAGAAAAGAGAAATAGGCATAAGTAAGAGTTAAATTTCAAGTAAATAACAGATCTTAATAAAAAATTTAATCTGAAGAATTCACTAGATATCGCACACCAAAAATATAATAAAGATACTATTTGCATTTATCAAGAGCTGATATCGGAATTATGAAAACAGAAACGACTCCAACATCCCGCTTGATAACTTTATCTACAATATTTAAATTGTTCCACTTAGTGGTTTTGCCTTACTTGAGGGATCTATGTGGAAGATTAAAAAAATATATAACGGTTAACAATGCGTGTTCGGCGGCGTTGAGATCCGCCAGTTAACAAACAATGTTTCGAAAATTGGGCTTAAAGCGAGAAACAGATTGTCACAATGAAAACGAGAGGAAAATTCTTTTTTTCTTGTTTTTCTCGTCTTTTTTTCTCGTCTCGTTGATTAATGTGAGCTCTATTATTAACTTCACGTTTCTTCTATGTTATATGCAAGCAGGACTATTTAGTTGTATGAAAATCTTTATCAAAATCTAATTAATTTTATTAACATTAAGAAAAACATGTACAATGGTTAGACATTTTTAATGAAATGTGTAATTTTAAGGGGGGAACTTCTTTAATTCTTGGGTCGCGTTTAAAGGCGAGTCTGATCTCCTCTTCACGTAACGCGATGAGAAATTCCGCACGGTGAATAAATAGAATGCTTAGACGTTTTTTTATCAGCAATAGAAATCTATATTTAATATAATAATACTATTTCATCTAAATAAAATAACTTTTAAGTAACTAACACAGTAGTATTTACAATTGAAAATGGAATCGATTGATAAGTTTTAAATGTATTATTAACCAAGCGCTGTTTGTTGCGGGTTCAAACGCTACATTGGGAAAAGTTTGTGTTAAATATGCTCATTATATCTGGTTAGACATTTCGCGATTATTGCTTTTCTCTGTATCTGTGGAAAGTGGCGAGAAAGTTAATTAAAAAAAAGGTTAAAAATAAGCGATATATATTGTAAAATATAGAATTTTAATAATATTTTATTTTTAAGCTTTACGCTTAATAACGCCCATAAGAGGATAAAGTAAAAGAAATAAACTTCTTTTTCTCTTTTAGTTTTTTTCCGCACAGCGGGGTATGCAGAGGGGAACCATTGTTAAGACACTCCGTTCCCCACTTGCCCCTGAATTTTGACATTGCGATTGAGACATTGCGAGTTGAGTGGCAGAATTCAACAGCGCGCTTCATCTACCAAAAACGTCTTAAATTCTGAACCAGTAGATCATTAAAATAAAACTAGGTATAAAAACAGCGAAACCAGAATTTGGATCAATAATTAATCAGTGTTGGCTTCAAAATGCATAATTCCGTATGGATACAGGCGATAGGCGGGTCACGGGTTCAGGTCAGGACTCAGTCACAACACTGCACTGATATTATGCATGAGATTACGATTTCTGTACAAATTTAATTTGGCATATTTTATTATTGTATATTTTAATATTAAAAAATAAGTTTTTTGCATGTCATCCCACATCTGTGGTGTAGCGAGCGTAACTCGCGCCCGATGCAAAATATCTTTTCAACGTCCCCCAGGCGAACATCATCGTTTGGCTTGCCAAGGTCCAGCCATTCCGATGTGCTGATGACTCGATTTAAAAATCCTTTATTATTGTGCCGGTTCGGACATGGTTTGCGATAGGTTCGCTTCTACAATAACCTTTAATTTTTAATTCTTCCGGACAAGTCCGAGTCGGGCTCATCCACCGAGGGTTCCGTACAAAAATTGAAGGATTTGAGCTTTTTCTAAAATTCAGCTTCCAGTACCTAAAGAACGTAAAATGTGGATGCTTGTAACTCTTAAACGTTGGAACTGTTAAGCTGACCTTGATAACATTTCACTCAAAATATACCTATATATATATCTCAAGCTCAAGTTAAATTATATAATCATTATTCAAACTAAATTAAAAGCCTCCGAAATCATCTTTATATAATTGATATTTAATGTGGGGGACTTCAGCTTTGGACAAATATGTTCGCATGATTTGATTATTAGTATGTATCATATACGACGGGCCAGCAACCGAATTCCTCACCAGAGTCCTTCCGAATATGATGTCTATTATGTCTTTCGATAGGTTGTGTTTTCATGCGATGTCCAAGTCGATCTATTTGTTTAAAACGTAAAATATTTTTAATATTGGCATGATAATAACTTATGTAATAACTTAAGACAGAAGGTCCTTTAAGTAGAAACTAAATAGATTAACCGACTTGGTATTACATGGATCTCACAACTTTTTACGGTAGAAAGACTGAGCTGCGAGACTTGGATTTTTTACAGGATGTTTTTGATGGCATCTCACTTCTTTTTGTAGAGTCCTACTTTTTGGGACCTATCTACACTTATTATTTTCTATTATACAGTAATAACGATTCATTAACTGCAAATGTAACCTTGTAATCCTATACATTTATATGGGATTACAAAGTTATTCATGCAGTTGGTGTATTTGGAAAACTAGACCGAAATTACAAAATATTTAAGTTTTCCCATGATTAAGACACTAAACTCGATTTGTATTCCAAATTTGAAGCTTCTATGTCTGCTAGAAGTGCCTTGGACTTTTGATGATCGGTGAGTCAGTCAGTGAGTGACAAAATTTAGAAACTTTAACAAGTTGTCATTCTTAAACTACTGGTTCAAATTGATTGAAATTTTAAATATACCATGTTTATATAATGCCTGATTAGTTACTGAAAATTCAGGTTTCTTGTTTTATCCACAACGAAGTTATAGGGGGTCGAAAATGGCCTGAATTGCTTCGAGAAAAGGATGGTACGGCCGTGCCGCTTTTTTTTTGCTCGACTTGGCGGGGGCACTGCCGTGCCCCCAGACTTTCAATGTCCAGCAGAAATCTCTTATATCCATTAATTTTAGGATCTGAGCACTATTAATCCTTCTTGAAATTTAATACCAGAAAAAAACTAAAGTTATGAAACTAAAAGTTAATATATTTTGCAACTTCTGTAGTGGTACTGTCCTCTGTTGTTTATTCTAATAGTTCTACTATATTGCTAGGAACCATTGCCTTTCTTCGGGATCAGGTGGATACGATCGCTCTTTCATGAGTCGTGGACTATGCTGATTGAGTAGGAGTGCCGAAACAAACGCGTTAGCACCGATGTCAGGAGCACATGGACGGAGCACTAAAGGAGAGATGCCATCTGGCTTGCTCGACGTGTGGATGTCCAAAGAAGATAGAACTCCCCTAACGGCTTTTTGATTGAACTTAACCCTAGGCATTGGCACCGCAGAATGGTCGGCGGCGTTGTTCCTTGATGATGACCAAAGAAAATTGAATTCGAGGAAAAAAGAGCGCCTTTGAGAGCGGATTTCTCTTTCGCCGTATGGACCAAGGTGTCATTTCCTGTACGTAATGGCAGAAGCGGAGCGAAGGCTGGCTAAAGTTGCCAAGTGCCGCCTTTGAGAGTGCCCAAAACTGATGAGTTCTGGATGGGTAGCTCTCAAGCTTCTCGCTGATTTTGGCGATATGCTCGGATCTTACTCTGACAATTTGCCACTTAAAGAATCTAGTGGTTCGGTTATACTTCCTCTTTGAGGCTTTCACCCTCGGATCCTTAGTAACCAGTGCCTCGGCCTAGATTTGATATGCCTCGCGTTTGTTAAAGACAGCAAGTTTGCAAGACGTATCAAACCAAGGCTATGATTTGCTACCGATTGATACTACAGTGCTAGGAATATAAATCAGCTTCAACCTGTATCCCGCACACAGCAGGGTAGGCAAAGGGAACCTAGTGTTAAGACACTCCGTTCCCCACCTTTCTGTTGCGTGTTGAGTGGCCAGAACTCAACGCCGCGCTTTGCTAGGAATATAAAGATTCATTCCCTGTAGAACTACGTCGGTAACAGCAACGGCACAGGTACTTTAAAAGATTCTTTGATAAAAACTTTTTTATTGATAGGATCAACATCTACATACCTAACGACTTGGGATATTTGTTTACGATGAGAGATATTAGGATTTGAACCAAACAAAATTCCATAATATTTATTTCTTTTGATATCGTTTATTAGTTGAAGTCGAACTGTAGCTGCCAGAAGATGAATAAATTCATTTTGATTATGTGGTGACAAATATGAGATAGTTTTTGATTTAATACGATTTGCTTTTGTCCCCAGTCGCGTCTTTACGTCGCGACTGGTTTGCTTAGAATAAGTTTAATTCTCAGTCCGTTCGACGGCCGGCCCAGTTTCGAATCCCGCAGGGGACGCCCTTACCGCCGTCAACATCCTCACAAACTGCCACATAGCGCTTGCAATTATTTCAGGGGCAGAGTACCCCTTCCCTACTTATTCGGTATCGCTGTAAAAGCCAGTAGGGCTAACAGCATTAGCCTCAGGTTCGAAAAAAAATTAAAGAGTTGTAAAACAATGTGAATGGAGGACTCGAGTTACTGCAAAAACTAACTAATCAAAGTATATGTTACGTAACACTAACAAAATGGGAAGAAAAAAGTCCAATGAGTTAGTTGTTTCTTGTTAAGAAATTATTTCTTGCTAAGATAAATCTACAAAAAAGGCTTATTTGCTTGTATTTTGTTTGAAATACTATCCTACATATATACATGATCAGAACATTTAAAAAGATAGTTTTACGGACCTTTTGGCGCCACTTTGTGAGTAGCGCCAGGGGCATGATGCCCCCTTGCCCTTCACTCTCCACTGTCCCACATAGCAAGGCAGGCAGAGAGAAAATAGCGATAAGACATTCTGTCCTCCATTTTTCACCCAAGTTTTGAGAGGTTGGATGTTTAGTCCTATAACTTAACGTCGTTTTTCATCTAATCGTTCTCGGAGATAAACAATGTAAGGCGCTTTTAATGCGCCACGACGGCCTCTTTGTTAAATTTGAGTAAGGAAAATGCGTATAAAATTTTCTAACTTCATTTTAAGTAATATAATTTGAGGCCAGTGGTGGCTCAGGGACACAATCGTGTGACTGTAAAAAACGCATTAGGTTGTAGGTTCGATTCTCGCTCGAGAAAATAAAATATTAAATATTTTCATTTCTTCGTCCTGGTGTCGAGGCAATATGCGGCATTGAGTTCCGCCACTCAACACGCAATGCTTCCAAAATTCGGCGAAGTGGGGAGCTCTCTCTGCCTTCCCCGTTACATGCGAGATACAACGTGAAGCTGAAAAAAAGGAACGTAATAACACATAAATCGTATAGTAGTGTATCTAATTGGATAAGGTTTATTTTCGTATTTCTAACTAAAAAATATCACTTTTTTATAAATTGAAAATAGGAAACCTTTCAGGAAATATTTATAATACATAAAAATGTATAAAACAACAAAACAAATTATTTTATATTATAATATTTAGAAAATAAATTAACGATAAAGTATGCATGTTTGTACTGCGAGGATATTTAAAGAGACTCGTGTCGGCTATTAAATTTTATTACGTGCAATGGAAGAAACGCTTCGGGAAATCATAATATTGTTACTAAACTTTGATCTGTTTGTTGTTCGTTTTAGTTGTTGAAGAATATTGATTTATTTTTCTGTTTAGAAAGGATAAACTACATTGCACAACAATCGATATGAGGTATATCTGTAATTTGGTGCCATTTGTCGTATCAAGAAAAACCGTATAATGAAGATCTCCACGGCTTCAGCATTCCAGAGAACGTCGGCTTTAAAATCTTTCCTGATACCTTTAGAAGATCGTATTGTTAATCATTCATAAAAAATGTATGTTAATTTAAAATATATTTTTTCTACAAATAACTAAATGACTGTAGTATCACAAATTGTTGAGCTCTAATGTACCACTAGATTAAAATATAGGATTAAATTTAGTATACTTTATTAACTCAACTTGACAGAAATACTTTATATATCTTAAGTTTTTTGCTTGATATCCAGGGACATAAATAAAACTAGATTCCCAGGTATCCTCTGCCTACCCTGATATGTGTTTAATACAGCGTAAAGCTAAGTAAAGTAAAAATAATTAAACAATGCAGTTTAAAGAAATATGAATTAATTTTAAAAGATATCATTTTTTGCACAGCACATAGACTATAAGACTATTCAAGTCCAATTAAGGAGGCATTACGTATTGAGTGGCGGAAGTCAACACCGCGCGTTGCCTTATAACCAGAGGTAGGAAATAAAAATTTTCATACTCCCAATGGGATGGTAAACCTGTCACACGCTTTAGGCCCCTGCGCCACGTCGGCCTCAACCACAATTATTTATAAATTTAGAAATAAAAAAAATAATATTTAAATAAGTAACAACTAAATCAGCTTCACGCTGTGAAGTTGTAAGTGGCGAAAATCAACGAAGGGAATGGCCTTGGTGCCAGAGCGAAGAAATGAAATTATTGATAAATAATAATTCATTTCCTCGAGTGGGGATCGAACCCACAACACCTTGTACCCCTGCGAAACGACAGCATATAAACCTATACATATATCTATAATTTTTAATAGAAAAATATTTAATATATATAAAAGGACTTGTGCTGACTGACTGAGGTAAGACGCACGCAGAGCCGTAACTGCTGATGGTAGAAACGTGAAATTTGGGCAGATGTTTTTTTCATATTCTGGACATCCACTAAGACGGGAATTCGAAAAATTTTAACCCTAAAGGGATGAAATTGGGGTTGAAAGTTTGTATGGAAAAAAAATTAAATCGGCACCGATTTTTATAAAATTTGAAATTTAGACTCTTAAAAAGATTTCATTGAACACGTGTTTCATGGTTTTTTAGAATTCACCCCCTAAGGGTTCAAATAAGAGGTTGAAAGTTTATATGGAAAAATCTTTAAATCGCCACCGATTTTTATAAAAAAATTAATTCAGACTTTTAAAAATATTTTATTGAACACGTGTTTTGTGGTTTTTTTAGAATTCACCCCTAAGGGTCCAAATAAGCGGGCGAAGCCGCGCGCGCCCACTAGTTTAATATAAAAAGATTGAAGGGCGTTCGCAGTCGTGGAACAGGGGCACAAAGTGTGACTGTAAAATCGACTGATTCTGGGTTCGATCCCCACTCGAGGAGATGAAATATTTATTTACATTTATGCTTTCGTTTCTTCGCTCTAGCGGCGGTGCAAATCGCAGCACTGAGTTCCGCCACTTAACACGTAATGCCTCCAGAACTCGGCAGAAAGTAGGGAACGAACTTAACACTAGGTTTCCTCTGCCTACCCTGCTGTGTGCGGAATACAGCGTGAAGTTGATTTTATTTTTGATTTTTTTCAGACTGAGGACGTCGCGGCGCAGCGGAATGATATCTGAATGTAAGCGAACGTTGTGGATTTGATTCTCACCCAGGTGATAGAGCTATTTTAATGTGTTTGCTCTAGTAACCAGAGTAGCATAACGTTGGCTTCCGCCTATTAAGACGCAATGTTTCTAAAATTGTACGGAAAGTCAGGAACTAAGTGTCTGTGAATCAAAAAAAATATATATCTATTGAAATTTACAAATCGACTGTTAGATTAGAAAATAGAAGTCATAGTGTTTGATCTCTCCGCCTACCTCATCCACGTAAATTAACATGAATATTTACACACCAGGCACCACCAAATAGGCAGCAAGTGACCAACCGCTCAGCAGTCACTGCACTCATTTATAAGAACGCGGCGGCGGTAACGGCGACAGTGCGTGGGCGATCGTTGACCATGTCGGGTGTACTTTTTGCTTTGTGGATGATCTCCGCGGCGCTCGCTGCGAACGGTGAGTGACGTGAGAAATACTTTTTACGTACATATATGTTATATAAATAATATGTAGTGTATTAAATAATTATATTTACAAGTGTTTTTTTATTATTTGGAAATATTGTGTTCATTTTTGGTAAACTCTAGCGCCTCACACGCAGCTTCGCCCGCTTAAGCTTATATAAATTGTAGCCTATGTGTTATTCTGACGTGTATGTTATATTTCTGTAAAGTTTCATCTTAAATTCGTTCAGTAGCGAGTACGTGAAAATTAAACAAACATCCATCCTCAAAAACGTTTATAATATTAAGTAAGATTTTGCTGTCAGAGACCATCTTCTTAAGTTTGTTTAACTGAGATTATAATATAAAAAATAAAGTAAAAAAGTGAATATAAAAAAAAATAAAAATAAAGTTATTGCTAATTAAAAAATATAACCTTATAATTTCATGACGGCGTGGCGAATTAGAAATGTAAATCGATTAAAATAGCTAATATTTCTCACTAAACGTCGCATTCTATGCAACGTATTCTTTAATAAAATCGATATTTTAAAATAATGTTATGTATAAGTAACAGACAAAATAAAACGATCGAGGTTACACAGACAGGCAAAAGAACCACCACCATTCCCAGGTATATATTCGCCCGTAAAGGACTAAAACAATGGCCGATGACCTATATTTAAAGGCAGTTTGAATTAAGAGCTTCTTTCACTTTTGAGCTTTAAAGTTCTGCTAGTACTTATTAATATAAATTTGCATTGTTTTTAAAATTTGAATACTGAACCTACCCTGTACTATGGGGGATACAGCGTAAAGCTGTTTTTTTCTTTCATTTAATGGAAATGTATTTTTTATGTTATTTTTTACTGTGTCTTTTAACTGTGTTGTTTCCTTTCACCTCGTGTAAAGTCATAGATCACAATTATCATTAACCTATAGACCAAGTTGATACTTATTATAATCTATTTATTATTAGATTGAATATTATACCTTAACTAGTCATTGACCGCAACTATTTTTTGTTTGAATGTTAAGACGTAAAATAAAAATCCCCATCATTTCTCCTTTCTCTATTCTCCAAGGAACCTACATGCTACATTTTTCTTAGGTTAGGTTAATAACCTACAGACTATATTCGGTATAAAGTGTTAAGTTAAACAAAATTTAGATCTATTGATAAAGGATAACACACAAATCTAAATCGTAATTTGATGTGGATGTATGATTAGTTACACTATTTCTATGAGTATTTAAAAGCATATTATTGATAGATAGCGACTCACTCGCGGCTTCGCCGGCTTGAACTACTTAAAATTATTTATTTACAGACCTGAATCGTGTCCTAATAACATGATAATTTTAACAACAATATCTATACACTGGCAACTAAAATTTTAGCCAATTTGATAAAACAATTTTTTTGTAGTAATTTTGTCGAAAAATCACTGAGAAGTTGATATAACTTTTTTATTTATGAACCGATTTAAATAAAATAAATATTAAATGTTATGGGAACTTTACCAAAATATAAAAGTGAACAGCATTAATTTCAGTACAGCCGTTTCTGAAATTAACGTACACAAACGCACAGACAAACAAACAAAAATATTAAAAATCATTGTTTTGAGTTCGTACATAAATGTCTTCCATAAAAGATTTTCTCATAAATCTTCCAAGTGCAAACAGCGACTACGATTTTATTATAATTATTAAAATACAAAACTTATATTGTAGTAATTATAATTATGCCTAATAAATCTAATCGTAGACAATAGTTTTGTTTTTATAAAGTATATACACAACACTATAACACAAATTAAAATAATTAACACAATATATAATGATTGCACTGTAACAACAATGTAATCTTATAAGATTAATGAAGAAGATTGACGAAGTTATTCATTTACATATTTTAATGTTTAGAATATGTTTTAGTTTTAACTAACTTAACCATCATGACATCATCATCATCATCATACCAGCCTTTAAACGCCTTTTGTTGAACATAGGCATCCCCTAAGGCAACAGGTATTATGGCACAGTACGAACATATTTAGTTAAGCATCATAGTAGAATTTCCAATAATATTTAAATTATATATATTACCTTTCGTATTATTGAAATTTGAAATTAATTTTCAATTCGATTCACACGTACCAACTATCGTCTTTCATTGAATATAGACAGAAAAAATGAGAACGATAGACACTCTGGTTATCTTACCAGAATTACCCCTCCCAATATGTAGGATTTTTTTTCAGTTTCACGCTTTATTCCGCACACAGCAGGGTAGGCAGAGGGAACTTAATGTTAAGACACTCCGTTCCCCACGTTCTGCCGAATTCTGGAGACATTGCGTGTTAAGTGGCAGATCTCAACGCCGCGCTTTGCCTCGACATCAAAGCGAAGAAATGGAAATATAAATTTAAGTAAATATTTCATCGTCTCGAGTGGGGATCGAACCCACAACCAGTCGGTTTTACAGTCACACTTTGTGCTCCTGTGCCACGACTGGCCATGAATGTAGGAAATGCTTTATAATATAGATAATACAGTTCATTGAATACAAAATGAGTGCCTACGGGTGTAGGCAAACTTAATTTTGTCAACTTTCATAAGTTGTACGTCCTGTTGACCGACAATCTTGTAATTGGTACGGAGCCCTCAATGGACAAGCGCGACCTATGTATATATGTACATATTATAATATTAATATAATATATATACATATAATAATAGTCCAATCTGTTCCTGTTCTTTCTAAGATATCCCTAGAGCATAACTAATTTGCACTTTCACATAGTTCTATGGTCTGGTCTAATCATGACTCCATGTTTTTTGGTTAACATTTATTCTAAAGTTTTTACCACGTGAATACACGTTACCTAAACAAATAACTGCCAGACTAAACATATATAATTAATATTGAGATCCGTTTATAAAATTGACTTTGAAGGAGACTTATAGGTCATGTATAGAACTGTAGAAACACAAAAAATCTATAAAGAATAATCAATAATTTTTAAGTTCCGTACCCTTTTCAGAAAAAAAGGGCGAGGAGAGGAAGATCAGTTTGTTTATCTGTCTGTCTGCCTGATATGGCCGTTTATATCGCAAAAACGCGTATTTCGACACTATAAAGGGAATTAAAACTAATAGGGTGCTTCGGGTTTAAGTTATGAAATTTGGCAAGCTAGCATCTACAAGTTCAGGAAAAAATCTGAAAACTATACATTTGTGGTTAAATCCTAAAAAATAATAGCCCGAATAGCACTTGTTTTGACTTAGCGCAGTTTATATAATATTTTTAATGGTACAGCGGTGGTTCTAAATTCGGTTCCCCCTAGAAGGAATGATTGTGCTTAAAAATATTATAATTTTCCCTGATATCAGGGAAATATTTTGGTAATATTTTGGTAACCTAAGGTTAATATTTTGTTATTATAAAAATCTTTTTAAAAGCTTTATACGTTTTCTCAATTGTGTTCTCAAGACACTGTGTGAAGTTTGGAGAAACTCAACGCCGCGTTCCAAATTGGAAACAGTAATAATGTTTTCTTCTTGATATTATTCGTTATTGTCCACTTCCCTGGCCTAAAACTCTAAGTTATTTGTAAATATTTAACGTCGCTGCCCATCGACAGAGCGTCTGACTGCAAATGTAATGGTTCTAGGTTCAATTGCCACTCGGGTGAAATAATTTATTTAAAGTTTTTTGCTCTGGTACCCAAATAAAGCCTGGCGTTGAATTCCGCCACTCAATACGCAATATCCCGAAAATTTGGCGGTGCTTGAGGAACGGATTGTCTTAACACTGGATTTGGCTATATGCAGGATACAGCTTAAACCTAAAAAATAAACCATAAAAAATGTAAAGACCACTTCTATAAAAACATAGATGAGAGATAACGATACACGGTGCTGCTACAAAATTTATAAGGTTTCATTAAAAAAAATTGTAAAATGCCATTTTATATTCAAAAACATATTAATTTATTCATAGAATGTAAATAACTTTAGAAAAACTTGAATCATATCAGAATTTATTACGACGAAAATCTTTTATTAGGACGAAAAAATACATATTAATTCACGCTATTTCTTAGTGTTGGCCTTGACTTAGACAAAATAGTAGCATAAAACGATTTCCCGCTGAGTTAACTGCAAAACACGTGTAAGTATGACGCATTTGTGTGGTGTATTTGTACTGGACATTCATTATTCAATTTTTTGGGTGAAAAGCGAATGGACCATATCTATTTTTGGTTCATAATATATCTATTTTTAAGGGTTGTTGTTGGCTTATCTTATAAGCTTACAAGCAAAAGAAATAACAAGAATTTTTATTATTTTGTTTCAAAATCAAAATACTCCCTTATTCTGACTAGTGTAGTATAGCACGGGAGGAACTAAGAAAGACGGAAAATGAGTAATAATAATAATAATAACTTTATTTCTCACACAATTCAAAATACATTTTCTAAACTTTGAATTACTGCGTCAGTACTCCGTGTACTTCTTCATTGTCATACATGCTGCATATCTGACACCTCGACAGATGTTCGCCGCATGAAACAATCAAGACCTTCCTGATACCACCAGGACTTGAAACGCATGCATGATCTTAAAGCGTTTTTTTGGGAAATGTGAGTCAATTCAACAGTCGTAGATATATCAAACTCAGAAGATTGCCCAACATGCAATCCACAAAGTCAGCTTACTCAGACCATTTGGATTTTTTAAATTGAATTCAAGAGGCGGATATGGATTAAATTTGGGAGTGCGTTTATTATTTAGATGTATCAGAATTGGAAAATTATTATTATCATAAATGGAAGAAAGTACAGAATTTCATGAAGTAAGGAATCAAGAGAGAAAGGAGACTATAGCCAATTATTGCGTGACCTTGTCTATCACCAGACACCAGAACCGAGTTACTTGAAAGTATTCATATGGTATGACTAGTGGGCGCGCGCGGCTTCGCCCGCTTATTTGGACACTTAGGGGCGAATTCTAAAAAAACCACGAAACATGTGTTCAATAAAATCTTTTTAACAGTCTGAATTATTTTTTTTATAAAAACCGGTGGTGATTTAAAGATTTTTTCCATACAAACTTTCAAACCCTTATTTGCACCCTTAGGGGGTGAATTCTAAAAAACCATGAAACACGTGTTCAATAAAATGTTTTTAAGAGTCTGAATTTCAAATTTTATAAAAATCGGTGCCGATTTAAATAAAAATCCATACAAACTTTCAACCCCTATTTCATCCCTTTAGAGTTAAAATTTTTTAAAATCCTTTCTTAGTGGATGTCCAGAATATGAAAATAAACATCTGCCCAAATTTCACGTTTCTACCATCAGCGGTTACGCCTATGCGTGCGTCTTACCTCAGTCAGTCAGCACAAGTCCTTTTATATATATAGATTTGTTAGGAGTAACTGGAGCATTGATATGATGTAACAGGGAATTGTGATTGAAAATAAGAAGGGTAGAGGAGGTAGATTCGGAGAACATATCCTTTGATGGCGGAAAATAAACATTCCTTATAATTTGAAGTCAGACAGGCGGCAATTATAACGCAATTACGGTCAATGCATAAATAAATAGTTAAAGTATTAATAGTTAAATCTATTAATAGCATTATAAAATTATAATTGGATTGCAAAAGATAAATACAAATTTTATTGTATTTGATACTTATGTCACTTTTGCTGTGTATTTATTGAGTAGGTACGTGATTTCGTTGGGCCACGTGTACTTTATTACATTATGTAGCTATAATTAGTTTATTGTGACAAGTCACCGGTTCATTTTTTGTAGGCGCTATTACGATAAAGACGGACAGATAAACTTATATACTGTATTTTATATTGCACATAGGTTAAAGAGTAAGTATGTTGACGAACATGCCATATATAATAAATACCTACTGTTCATTTATACTAACTAGAGGCAAACTTATAAATTTTAACCATTGGTAATGGTAAGTTCATTCTTCATAGTTTTTGGCAAGAAATCTACAAAAAATCTATTTTTATACTCAGTCATTATTCGTAACTGATGAGTAGAAAACTCATTTTATCACATGAAACCAGCCAGTCGTATCGAATCAGCGTGCCACCGAATGTAATAATGTGTATGTATAATTATCTTTTCGCAGTACAAAAGACAGCAATACAATATTCTCACCGAAATTCTTATACGTACGCATGAAAACTATAACAAGAGATTATTTCAACAACAGTTATCAATCAAATCAAATTGTAATATTTATCCATACATAACAAAACAATGATAAAACAATCGCGTTTGACCTACATTACTGTATATTTAATATAATAAAATATTCGCTCACTTCACAAAAGGAGCTTGCAACTTCCCTATTGGGAGCCCGGAGCGTACGCAGTCTGCATTTGAATTTCGTAGAGTTAGCTACGAACCGCTACGACTGTCTACGTATTTATAGTTTTGTTTGTGAAGAACTTTGACACAATTACTTACTTTCTAGGGGCTAGTATTAAAATTAAAAAAATCCGTTTCCCACCAATGCCAAATTTTGGAAAAATTTATGTTGCATATTGAGTGGCGGTACTCAACGCCGTACTTTGTTTTGATACTTGGACGATTAAGATATTTATTTACCTTTTCTCGGACTGGTTAGATTAATCACTGACAAAATTGTACTACACTTTAAATTGTTTTAAAATCATTTAAACATGCGTTTCTATGTAGAGACATATTTTATTTTTTTTATATTTTTTTATTACAGCACAAGATAGTTCACGATTTCTGAAAGAAGGATCAAAATGCGAGGTGCGGGTTCACCTCCAAGAGGGATGGGTGTGCGGAGTACATCGGGTAGCAGAAAATCGTACACATTTCGTGAGCTTCCTGGGTTTGCCGTACGCTGAACAGCCCGTGGGCGTTCGTCGCTTTAGCGTGAGTAAATTTTAGTATATATTTATGTCGATTGATATATTATCAAACGCAACTTTTTTTGTGTGAACTTTGAGGCGTAAAATGGAAAATACATTTGTTTCCCAGAGAAGAGAAGCCTCTCTTAGTACTCCCCTATACTTCTTATCTATGTGCCAGGTGTCACGTTCCGGAGTTCGATCGTTTTCGCTGTGCGTTGTTGTCTGTCACTCACACAGTAACACGCTCTTACGTTACTGTGTAAGCGACTTTTAGAGTTGAATATGAATATGATATATGATATGTTTTGAATATAAACTAACTTTAACAAAAATAGTAATAATTTATTGTTCAATTTTTTTTATGTAAAATAACTATTTGGCAAATAAAATAATTTTAAGTTTTAAAATTAGTGTCGACCCTCTTGAAGCTAAATTATACTTTATGCATAATGATAGGCACTATGATCTAGTACAATAACGTCTTAGACGAATGTCTATTAAATATTTGTGTTTACCCTTCACTCGTTAGACAAGAGTAGCATTAGGCTTCATCAAACGACACGATATTTCTACATGCCTTTGTTTGCTGAAATCTAGAACCTGAAGCTAGACTTATCTCTTGTCTCGTTAGGGTCGAACGATTCACCATTAGGTTGTTTCTGCCCGATTATAGTTTGTGTACAGATAGTAAAACATAACAATAGTTGAAGTTAAGTTATCATATTAACATCTGTAATTTCATTCATGTTTTCAGGAATTAGGACCAGTTGAGCCATGGGATTGCTTATACGACGCATCCTTTGAAGGACCTGCTTGCCCGCAGCATAATGCTTTCTACGGGCCTTTACTTGGATCTACCAACATGAGTGAGGCCTGCATTTACGCAAATGTTCACGTCCCTCTGTACGCCTTGCCTGAATATAAAGTTTTAAGGCCAGCCAGACATCTGCAACCACCTCATGAAACTGGTCTGGCGGATGGAGCAGATACTGGCTTGCCCATCTTAGTGTTCATCCATGGAGGTGGCTTTGCCTTCGGATCCGGTTCTACTGGACTGTACGGTCCTGAATATCTGATGTCAAAAGACATGATTGTTATAACTTTTAACTATAGGTAAGATGTCACTTTTCTAGTAAATAAGCAATGATTAAGCATCGCAAAATCTCGAAAATTTGGCGGAAAGTTGGGAACAGAGTTAACAGTAGATTCTTTCCTTGCTATGCGGGAAAAAACGTGAAGCTGCACAAAAATTAAGCAGTTAATGATATTTTTTTATGTTTTATGCATGGCGCCAGAAATACAAGGCCATTTCCAGTGCGTCACAAATCGCTTATGCAATTATGATAACGTTAGAATCATAATAAAACGAGGAAGTATTTAATATT
Source organism: Heliconius erato x Heliconius himera (assembly GCA_013421005.1). NCBI lineage: Eukaryota > Metazoa > Arthropoda > Insecta > Lepidoptera > Nymphalidae > Heliconius > Heliconius erato x Heliconius himera. Next base: position 42,788 of record JAATLQ010022158.1, read on the forward strand.
ATATTTTTTTATAAATTATACTCTCCATTAAATAATTAGGTACGTTAGAATATTCCGGTTCTAGATGGAGCTGACTTTACGCGTAGCCTTGACTAATATATGCCCTCACTGTAGCACTAGTTCCGCATTGAAATAACTTATTTAAAATATTCGTTTAGGATATAAGATATCATTGTCCTATAAGATATCATTGTCACGTCTAAAAACCATACGAAAAATATGTAAGTGATATATGAAACAGATGGCTACTCCTTGCTATATTTATTAGTGAAATAAATATTAATTAATGTATTCAAGTTCATAGTTTATAAAACCACGACCTTCAATAAGAATCTCTTAACAACCCAAATTATCAGTAACGTTAAAATAATAAATTAAACAATTGATTGTTATTGTGTTAATAATAAGATGAAAGGGCATAATAAAATCAGTCAAGACAATTTTATTTATAAACATTCAAGAAAACACGTGTTCGAAGATCTTGTTTACAACTGGATTTGACGACATGATCTTATCTATAGAGTATAGGATAGTCCAGATAAGCGCTTAGTAATAAATAAGCTATATTTAGGGTATGAAAAACTAATTGTTACAATTGATATGAAATATGAATTGTGCTTGTTTTATATTATGTACAATATTTTATAAGAGGTAGTAGGTATGTAAGAGGTAAGGTTAGGAAAGAGGTTTTATTTAGGATAAATTTTATAGTGAATTTGTCAGTCTGGAAAGTAGATGATATGTGTACCAAATGATCCTGTCCGATCCAAATGATGTATCCGGGGTAACTGCAAGCACTCACTAGGATGTTTTTTCGGTAATAAGTGAGACTTCACACTAGCGTTAGCGGCGGAGTGAGCAGTCATTTTTATAGGAGAAAAACAATATCCAAAATGCATTATCCGACACATTAGTGGTTAGGTATGATACTGTATATTAGGTTTTGCGTGGCATTTTTTTAATAAAGATTTTATAAGTAATGTAATCCAACAGATAATGGAAAGGACGTAAAAAAAAATAGATACACATGCTAAATTTACGTGCTTTAAAATTCATAATAATTTCAATATCGTGTAATATTGCATTCTCCCTAAAGGAGTAGGTACATCTATCTTCTATATAGTATATAGCAATAGAGTTAATAAAATATGATAGATAATATAATACTTCACTATGTTAACTTTTAAGCAAATCACTATTTACGCTATTATTATTTTTTTCAGAATAAACGTTTTCGGATTTCTCTCCCTCAACTCTTCGACCATTCCTGGTAACAACGGGTTAAGAGATATCATAACTTTATTGAAATGGGTGCAAACTAACGCTAAAGCATTCGGTGGAAACCCCAATGACGTGACATTGGGTGGGCAGAGTGCTGGTGCTAGTTCTGCGCATCTCCTGTCGATGTCTTCTGCAGCTGAAGGGTTATTCAAAAGGTATTATAGAAATATCCATATTTATTTGCCGAATGCTGTTTTGTTACAAAAAAAATCTTACAATTATATTCAATTGCACATATTCCTAACATGTATTTTTACGTGTTTTAGAGTTATATTGATGAGTGGAACCGGCATTCCTACTTTCTTTACAACTTCTCCAGCGTATGCTAAATTTGTGGCAAACCTTTTCTTATCTGGTTTAGGAATTAATGCAACAAATTCTGAAGATATTCATAAGCAATTGATAGCAATGCCACTCGAACATATAATGGAGGCTAACAAACAACTTCAAGATAAATTTGGACTCGTAGCATTTTTACCAGTCGTTGAAAGTCCATTTCCAGATTTTACAACGGTATTAGATAACGATCCTGAAGTACTTATATCTAAAGGATGTGGGAAGAATATACCTCTCATGATTGGATTTACGAACGCAGAATGTGAATCATTCAGAAACACTTTTGAAAAAATTGACATGTTAGGTCAGCTTAAAAAGAATCCGCTTCTGATACTATCACCAAATGTAATTTATAAACTGCCCATTAAAATGGCATTCGAAGCAGCTCAAAGAGTGGTAAGCAGATTTTTTAAAGGAGGACCTACAATGGACAAGTACATAAAAAGTTGCTCTGAAACATTCTATATTTATCCTGCAATGAAATTAGCAGAGAAGAGGGCATTAAGCGGTGGAGCCCCAGTATTTTTGTATCAATATTCCTATGAGGCAGATTTTAGTGTAATTAAAGAGTCAAAAGGCTTAAGGTTTGATGGTGCTGGCCACGTGGAAGACACAACATTTATTTTTAAAGCAAACGCAATGGATGGCGTTGAAGGGTTTTCTCCACCAACTCGCAAAGATCAATTTATGATAGATTGGATGACCATGTTCGTTAAAAACTTTATAGATTGCAAGTAAGTTGGTCTTGAAGGAAAAGATTTTGATATATGATTTATTTATTAATTTATTTTCATATGCCCTTATTTAAATGTGAACTTATTTCAATGAGCTAACATATTTTATAAAATTATAATTTGATTTTAGCGATCCAACGTGCAACCAAAGACAGCTGTCGAAATGGCCTGCTGCCAGGGAGAGCCTGCCAACACAGTATCAATATATCGAGGCACCTATGCTATACCGCTTTATGGAACCCACAAAAGACCAACAAGAAATGATTAAGTTTTTCGACAATTTGCAAAATAGGACTAGTTAAATTTTATGTACCTCAACAAAGTTAAAAGAAGTCAATTTTTCTTAAAAATACGTTGACTCAAAGTTCACTTTTTTACGCTTGAGATGAAATTTGTACTATATATAGAATTAGTAATAATTTATTATAATTATTTTTAAGTATTTTTTTTAAGTAAGCCACAGCCGTCCACAATATTTAGATAATTTTATCATGGTGACAAAAAATTTAAGAGTCCATTTTTAGATGCTTTTATTTTGAACAATTACTTGAAAATTTGCATATTTAAAATGTGAAAATGAAAATCTTTGCATAGAACACGGCGACAAAAAAACCTTTAAGCATGTTTTTTTTTATTTCCTAATACAGTAACTCTTAAGTGTTAGAGAAGACATAAGCATTTAATTAGTTTTACATAATAAGAATATCTTAAAAAAGGGCTTTAATAAGAAATATAAACATGTTTCTCAATCAAATTCTTGATGAACTTTGATTTTTAAAGGGCTAGCCTTAACACAAAAATTAAAATTAAAAGAAACGTTAGTAATATTAAATGATTTATAAACATTGATCTCTGATGTCTTGTCTTGTAAAACAAGAGATTATATTTGTATTATAAATCTCGTCCTTATATTTAAAATGTTTGAGGACATGAATTACTAAAAATACAATATAGTAATTTAACCTCTCATCCAATTCATAAATATTTAAGAGTCTAAAACTGTTTAACATTCCTCTAATTTTTACACAAATATTTATATTAAATTTCGCGAAATTTAATTTTTATGAATATGATTCGTATATATCAATGTCTCAAAAATTGGGCGATGCGTGGGGAACGGAATGTCTTAGCACTAGGTTTCCTCTGTCTACCTGTTTTACGCAGGATACAGCGTAAAGCTAAAAAAAGTTATCTTCATCTATATATGTGTGATAAAAGTGTACGTAATGTCAAATTTATATTATTTATGATTGTTTTACATTTAATAGTGCGCCGTTGAAAAATTATATTAGTGTAACTGTAATTTTTACTTATCAATACAAGGAGACTCTCTTAAATGTAGTGGTTTTTGCTGCCCATATGTTTAATTAGATTGATATAAATCGAATTAGAACGACCGAAATAGATTAGGTTTTCATATAGATTAATTACATTAAGTTGTCATTATTTATATGGTAATGCCACAAGCTTATATGTTCAGTTATCAAGTCCATCAAGCAAAGACAGGAAATTTTATACTCTCGAGTAAATGATATGTACGAGCATACATTCCTTCCTTACACTAAAAATAATAAATGTATATGTAATTAGAAATCATTTTACCTGTATAGATATATTATATATATTTTTATTTCTACACAGCTCTATAAAAGACACACAGTAAACATGGATAGGTTACAAGGAAACAATATAATCGGTATTACTAAGATAAGAGAACGTTATAAAACTAGAGTGTAGTGGCCCTTAGGTTATTATAAAATATATTTACTTGTAAATAATATTATATATATATAGTTTGTTTTAGTCAGTTATGTCAGTCACAATGTCCAAATAGTCCTTTTTTTATAATAAGTGCTATAAAATTGTTTTTCTTTGTTATTTCTTTATTATTAGTCTTACTTTCTTCTTTTCTTTTATTGACATGGTAAAAACATAATGTAGTGGCAATGGTAATGTTGAATAGTCATGTTGCTAGCTTAAAGATATACCTTTATGTACGAGGAAAAAAGAAAATAAGATAAGATTAAATATAATGTACCTACTTATAACCTTATAATTAGTATGTTTTGTAAAAATTATAACATTTTTCAACTTTCTTATTTAGCTTTTTACTAATACTCTTTCAAATGTTCCAGTTAACACTTAATAGGATATCTGAATAATGGCAAGTGCCTAGATTATCGATTTATAAATAAATATTTTGTACTCCTATATTTTTTTTATTAATGGATATTTAAGTATAATAAAAGAAATCTTATTCGGCGCATCAAATTCCTATCAGATTCGATCTAGAGATCTTATTATACAGAGTGTTTTAGTCAGCACAACTTCAAACGAAACCACAGTTTTAACTACTCTATAAAAGCTTAGTACATTTTTTTTCTCAGAAGTGAAAAAATGATTTTTACAAACAAAATAAATATAATAAAATTATCGTTATTAACAAAACGTATAAAAATTTGAACGTAGCGGGACTCGAACCCGCACCTCCTGGAAACCGACCAGGCGCTCTGACCACTAAGCCATACGTTCTCATCAAGCTACATCGAAATTTTTATACCCTTGTTTACAACTTATTTATGTTGTTGCATCTCTGTAGGAGATTTTTACAAATTTCCGCTACCCAAAGATAATTACTAAGAATTATCGTCTGGCAAGAGAGAATACTATTTATTAAATATTTTAAACATTTTTAAAGTGTTTCTTCCCTAAGTGTGGATTAATCCACACTTAGAAAAGAGTAATACTTATTTAGAAAACGTATACAAATTTGAATTAAATATTTTAAACATTTTTATAGTGTTAATCCACACTTGGGATAGAAAAATACTTATTTGGAAAACGTATAAAAATTTGAGAATTCAAAAAAAATATCGTTGTAAAATAAAACGCCATTTTTCAACAACAACGCACGCAGACATAAACCTATCAAAGGGAAACCGCCGCATACGCCTCATTCCGAAATGAAGTCGTAGGTATTGGCAGCAATATTGTTTACATTATTGGTTTCTACGCGTAACTGCTTGACACGAAATTCAGGTATATCCATAGATAAACATCGTGAAATGAAAAAAAAAACCTACGTCTAAACTGCTGGGGTATCTTGATTAATTTCTTTAGGTACGGGTTTAAAATATTTTACCTTATATGTTGTTCCCGTAAAAGGGGCGCTGACGCTTCCAACCTGTATAGAACTATCAACAACACTGATATGAACTGTATAGTCATCCTTTTTAAATTAAATTTTGCTAATTATGTTTTTATATTGCCATATTATAAACGTATGAAAAATCTTTATATTGTAACTTTGCTTATTTAAAAATTATAGGTACGTTCGAAAGAATAAATAGTTTGACTTTAACTATACCTGGAAATTGGTGTCATATTATTTTGGATTATTAAAATTTTATTTCATTTATTTATTGATCCGCCATCATTTCTTTACATTAATACATACAAAAAAGATATATAATACATGGAACTAAAACTAGGTGTAACAAACACACATCTTGCTATATTAGAGCGAAAATAAACTTCTAAGCATAGGCACAAAGAAAGTAAAAAGAATGTTAATACATTTTTGGAGTGCTTGTAATTTGGTATTCAATATTAATCGAATATTATGAGCCGAGTCGGCATTAATGTCAAATAGGTCATTACTCATTAACAAACTTGCAAAGTCTAGCACCAGGAGAGTTTGATCCTAACACAGAACGCGGATTTGCTCAAATTCATTTATGTTATTTCGTGCAATACTATATTGAAATGAGACGATATTTCTTTTCCGATAATACCTTACAAAAAGCGCTTTTTTTGCGTTGAGATCCATTTTATTGTGCCGACACCAGCCGACAAGTTTATCAAGGTCTTGAAGCATCACTAAATCTTGTATAGTGTCTATAACTTTACTCAATTTCAGGTCATCTGCATACATTGTAGTTTTGCAAAATTTTATAGCATTAGGTATATCGTTAATAAACATGGTGAACAAGATTGGACCCAGATGAGATCCCTGCGGAATACCTGACGTTACGTTCTGAGAACTTGAGTGGAAGTCATTATCTATTACAGAAAATGTTAAGACATGATCCATTGAAAAAAATACCAGAAATATCCAGATAACTTTTGTATTAATAAATCATGAGGTAAACGATCAAATGCTCTGTGTATACAACGTCCACTTGCTAGTGAGAGTCCAGAGCCTCTACTATATTTTCTGTAAGATCAACTAAGCTGTTACATGTTGACCGAGATCCGGACCGGATCAAACCATTGTTGTTTGTGTCAAAGAAAGTGGGGAACGGGGTATCTTAACTAATTACCCTCTGCTGTGAGCGAGATTCAGCATGAAGCTGATTTTAATAAAGGTTCATCCAGGTATATAGCATATCTCTTAATAAACATGGGCGGAATTACATTAGGGCCGGCACCCTTATTTTCGTCTAAACTTTTCAGTTTCCTCAGTAAAGTATCAGTTTATAATAGGTAGTGTTATAAATTGACTGCTTTTTTTCCATATATTCTAAGGAATCTCTGTAATTAGATTTTGAGTAGATGTATTTATGAAAACGGATGCAAAATATGACGCAAACATTTCACATATTTGTTTACCATCTGAGGCGGTCACTGATCCGTCAGTCATATAAAGAGGGTAAGAACTCGAGCCACCACGTTTAGCTTTAACATAGGTCCAGAAATATTTAGAGTTTTTTAAGACATTATTTTCCGAGTGACTAATGTATTTATTAACTAATGTATTTGTATATTTGAACAAATAGAATTAAAATTTTGCTACTAATATTTTTAGAAAGCCTCTGTAGTCTACAAATTTTTAACATTTTCAATTTTTTTCATTTATATGAATGGGTTTTTAAAGAAATTGATTGTTTGATCAGTAAATTAAAAACAGCCTACAACCTATGAGTTGGTTGAATATTTAACATTTTTACGGAAATAGATTTTATTAAAATAAATATAATTCTGGACAAAAATTAAGGCTATCATGGCACAAACGTTTGGGCAAAATTAAATATTTAATATTTTCATTCCCTCGCTCTGGCAACAGGCATAACGAGGCGTTGAGTTCCACCACTCAGCTTGGAATATTCAGTAAAAAAATAAAAACGGAGTGTCTTAACTCTATATCCCCTGTGCCTACTCTATACTATACGCGGTATCGACCGTGAAGCTAAAAACAATATAAAGGTGCATGGTGCACTCTAATATACAAATAGATTTTACAATCATAATACCTAACGAGTTGTAAAATGTTCCCCTTTTATAACCAAACTATTAGAAATTTTGCAGATTCATATCAGATTTGTGTCATTTCTAGTGAATATAAAAATATAGACAGTAAAAGTTCATTGTACTAGTAACACGGAAGTAACTAATATACGACTAATTTGACTAGACCAACATTCGATTAAAATTGATATTCTTTGTTTTTAATAAACTTCACGCTTTATCCCGTATTTACCAAGGAAGGTAGAGGGAACCTAGAGTCAATATATTCCGTTCCCCACTTTCCACCTGTGTGTACTTGTGTAGTGACGGAATTCATCGCCGCTTTTTGCCTTGTTACTAGAGCGAGAGAACTATAAATAATTCAGTCTATCGAATGGAATTCGAATCCACAGCCACCGCGGTCACAGTCGCACGTTGTGTACTGCGCCTCTATTGTTTGAGTTTGGCAGAGAGAAAGAAGATAATGTTAACCCGCTATATACTAAAATTTATGTTTTTAGTTTCGTGTACCTCAAAAAAAAAACAGAATTCGGATAGGGTCGTATTGGTGACCGTCTGTCCATCTGTCAAGATCACTTATCAAGCTGAATTTGATATCAAATACTCTACGGCCCGAGGTAAAAGTAGGTATTCATTAAAGATACTTACCCTTTCTTATATTCTTTATACTGTAAAGTATACTTGAATATATAACAGTTACTTTGGTATACAAAATAGTTGCTCAACATGTAGTGAAAACTTTCAAAGCTCTAAAAGTGCTTTTATGCTTTAAAAAGTTTACAAATAAGCGACAAGTTGCAAGTGAACAAAACTTTAACAGTTCTATAGCAAGGCGATTTCCTATAAAATATAATGTATATTGTAATAATAATAATTTAATGTAATTATACGATATTTTTATATCATTTTTAAACATTATGCACTAGTCTAAAGAAATGGCGTCTTCAATAAAAAACCGTACAGTCGTTTGGGTGTCGTACGTGCCAAAAAAGGATATTTTCTTAGGTACATAGTACATACATACGCACGTAAACCATTACTTTCCTTCTGACGCAGTCGGATAATTACAAATAAAGATATTATCAATAATCAAATCCTATTTCTCTCAAACTTAATAGTGCCACGAGCCATTTACAATACGATTTTCACTTGCGGCTTCGCTCCCTCGGTGAAGTAGAAGAGATAGTGAGTTATATCGAAATAATTGACTGATATAATATAGCTTAAGGCCTTCCCCGTTGAACGACCTATCTAGTACAAAATTAAATTTCTCAATTCTGAGTAGCAGTTTCTAAGATTAGTGCGTTCAATCAAATAAACTCTTACCTTTATATTATAATTTATTATTCATGCATTATTTATAGTATAATCTATAAAACACAAAAATTAAAAACCTTTTGCAAGTCCACGTAATATCAGCGTACGTTACGTACAGGTACTCACAAAACTGCTCGAACGTAACGCGTCGCGTCAATATCACCGACACGAGACTGATACTTCCCATTCGCTACGAGGTATTAATTTTATAAACAATCATCAAACAACGCCGACTAACGATATTGTTTTTTTAACAATTTATAAAGTGTTATTTCTAGGGCCTAGGGCAGTTAGAAAGCCCGCCGCGTTCAAATTGTTACGGTTTTCTAAGAAAACTGATAAATGATTTATCAATAAATAGATTATTTATCAAAATTAAGGATTTTATGAAAATTAAGGACAGAAAGTTACATATATTTATTTACTTATAGTATTAAATTTCGTAAACAATAATATAAAAAAAAATAATATGAAATTTAAACTTGCATTACTAATACTAACTTGGTACGTCCAAACAAGTGTTCAAAGTGTGGTCAGCATAGCTCAAGGCAAAATTCTGGGGATACCTAGAGATGGTTTCATTTCGTACGGTGGAATCCCTTATACTTCAATTAATGGCCCTACTGGAAGGTTTAGAGTAAGTGTCATCTAACGGAGAACAATATTATAATATTTTTTCATTACAATTATTTATTATATTAAAGCATAAATTAATTTAAATTATCGTCGTTCAGATCCACCACACAATGCCTCAACAATTCGGCAAAAAATGGGAATGGGAAGTGACTTAATGGGGACGGAGTGTAGTAACACTAGGTTCCCAGGTTTACTCTACCTACCCTGCTATGTGCGGGTTACAGCGTGAAACTAAAAAATAAATTGTCGAAGCTCATAATTAATTAAAATCTCATTATGAGAACACATTTCTATAAATCTCTATATATTATAAAATAAGAACGATTTTTTTCTCTGTCTGGCCTTTCTACGTTATCTTCTTCTAAACCACCCAACGGATTTTGATGCGGTTTTCACCATTATGTAGAGTATTTCTCAGGGAAGGATTATATATGGTTTATTATATGTATATATTATTGTAATTTGACATAAATATGATAAATGTGTATAAAGTCCTACCCGTTGCGACACTTTCACGCATGCGCTGCTTTAATGGTAAGTCCTACATGAAAACAATGTACTAGAGTATTATTTCTCTTAATAAGATCTACAAAAAAGTCAGCGACAGCATATTCGTATCTTCTATGGATAACATACAGTGAGCATATTTCTCTCTAAAAATAGTAATTTGAATATATTTTTTATTTTGAGGGATGTTTGTCCATAATGGTATCAATCCTTATCCTTTTAAATACTTTATTAATTTTCTACGTTAAACGAAGATAAAATTTGCTCTTTACACTAATTTGAAATTACGAATAGTTTTAGAGAAAAACGCATTTAATTGTTGACACATCACGCCGGTTATAAACCGCAGTTTTGGCGCAAGTTTCATTTATTACCTTACTCTCAGCATATAAATAAGTATATTAGTTACGTTGGCCATTTAATGTAGATCAAAACTGTCTTTTACTGTTTTTTATTTTAATAAGTACTTTAGAAGTTGTTACAATATCAAAAAATCCTTGCTTTGAAACGGCTCGCCACACGCCATGCGTCCCCCCGCGACGTTTTGCTTATATAAGCGCGTCCGCCGCGCCCGCCTGCCTCTGTACTG